>VDFB02228297.1:0-22322 GCA_007258455.2 Sequoia sempervirens
AACTCTTGGTGTTCTTTCGATGCTACTACTTGCCTATTACATCGCACATTCGATGAACTTTTGGTGTTGTTTCGACACTACTACTTGCCTATTTCGTCCCAATTGTGACAAACGTCTTCTGTTGTTTCGACACTACTAATTTCCCATTTTGTCGAACCGGTGATGAACTTCTGGTGTAATTCGTCAGTGGATACACAAATTTTTTGTCGATATTCTAACAAAATACCGAGGTATTTCACGATGCCATCGACCGATGATTCTTCGCCGTTATTTCGACGTTTAATTTGTCATCAGCCTTGCGACGAAAAAATAGTGATGGAAAAATTTTCGCCATTGCATCGCTCTTCTAACAAAGATTTGTCAAATGATCCATGAATGCCCGCTTAAAAATGGTGTCAAATCCAATAGTGCCTTGATTGATGTTTTGATCAGTCTTGGTTGTGGTTCCTGATAGATTAAAGACCGGTTTAGCATTCTGTTTCAGCAACACCATCCTTGGCATTCTTGTTCCTTGTCCAAAATTTGGATTTCTCATTGTTGTTATGATGGTTAGAAGAGCTAGCATTGTTTGATCCTTCATTATGAATTTTCAATACTCCTCTTTTGATTAAAGCTTCTTCAATTTTGACACTGTTTTATACCATCTTCTCAAAGCTAGGGGGACATTGTAATTGCAGCCTATAGCTCATTTCACTATTAAGGTTATTAATAAAGATCTCCATCTTTTCTTGTTCGGGTATAGGATGAGTGTATCGAGAAAATAACCTTCTCCACCTTTGTAAGAGTATGAGAAAGGATTCTCCTTGTTTCTATTTGGTGTTACAAAGATCCTTCATGGTTATCTCATGTGAAATGTTATATGAATATTGAGTGATAAATTTGTTGACAAGTTCTTCAAAGGATCTTTTGCCTGGTTGTAGTTTCAAAAACCATTCCATATAATGGCCTCCCAAGCTACAAGGAAAAATTCTCATCAAGTACGTGTCTTCATGAGAAAACTCAAGACTCATGGTTCAAAATTCTCGCACATGGTCTATAGTGTCAGATTTTCCATTGTATTTGTCATATTTTGGGAGGTTGCAATTTGGGGGAAATGGTATCATTTTTAAATTCCTATCAAAAGGGTAGGAACAAATATCTTGTAACAAGTATCTTTTGGTAGTCCCTCTTTGCATGTCTTGCAATTGTTGTTGAAGGTTCTTCATTTGATGTGTTAGGGAAACCATTTGATCTGTATTTGGTGTTTCAATTTCAGTTTTCTTTAGTGTTCCCTTCAATTTGTTGACATCAAAATCACTTGGTAGTTTGACCCCTTGGTTTGCTAGCATTAGAAGGTATTTTTCTCCATCCTTTTCAAAGATCCCTTCTAGGAATTTGTGAAATTTGGGATCTTGGTTTGCTTGTTCTATTTGCTCCTCTATTATTTCTTCTGTTTCATTTTGAGAAATTTTGTGAAAGGAATTTTCTTCTAGTTTACCCATGGTTGAGGTTCAAATTCCTTATCCTTAAGCTTTTTTATTTTGAGACCTTGTTAAAATGGGCATGCAAGTGATGAAGGTTTGTTAAATTTTGATTGTTGTTTAGGAGTGCCAAAGAAATTCCTAGGTTGAATAGAATAATAAATCCTACTGATGGGACTAAGGTAATAAAATTTGATGTAAAGTGTGTTGTTTCTGGATGAAGGATGGTGAATCCTAATGGGGAAAATCAACTTGATGATCAAATTTGGATTGTGATGATGGTTGGGCACTTTTAGATGTTTGATCAAAGTTTAGGTAAGGGATTTCGCTTGTAAATGCCAGTTTTTCCAAGTTTACATCAATGTTGGGATGAGGAAAGAAATTCCCTATGGAAAGGATCCCTAAATCTGATTTGAAAATGTCAGATGGGAGTCAAATTCAACTCTTTGGTTATAAATTTGGTAGGTGCGCTATAACAGTCAATGTATGCACTAAAAGGAAGATGCGCTATAGCATGGCTTGGATGTGCCATATAAAGGTTTGGATGAGTTATAGAATCTGGTGTATGCACTACAAAATAGCTTCAATGTGCTAAAGTTTCATTTTTATGCACTATAGGATTTGGTAAATATACCACAAAATGCAAGGGATGCACTGGCGAATGTTGGGAATGCACTATAACATCAAGTGAATGCACTGGAAAAAGTGGTAAATGTGTTGTAACATAAGGTGAATGTGCTGGAAAAAGTGGTAAATGCGCTGTAACAGAAGGTGAATGCACTAGAAGAAGTGGTAAATATGCTAAAATAAGCAGTGGATGTGTTGAACCAGGGAATATAATAGTTTCTTGCTAGTTTCTTTGATTTTTTTGGTTTTTTAGTCAGAGAATGGTTTGTTTCAAATGATGTTTTTTGAATCATAATTTTGCACTTCCAGTGTGTAAGGTTTTGTTTGAAGTTGTTTAAAAACAATTTGGTAAACACATCAAGCATGTACAATCCTAAGGTTGTGTAAGACCATATTTGCTGGATTCCCACTTGGATCTTACTCCAACTACACCTACTTTTAGTGGATGATTAGATGCTTGACCCCACTGGCTCCCCTTAATGACACTCACTTCTGCAGGGTAGCCAAGCATTAGTACCCATGAATCTCCCATGGAATACTTCTCATCTCTACTAAAAGCTGCAAAAATGTGGGACAATTTCAAAGGTTAGACCTTCTATGCCAACAAATAGATTAGGGAGTTTGGCCTTTCTACAATAAGGGTTCTAGTATGGGCATTCCATTCATGGGGATCATCCATGTGGAAAGAGACCATTGCTTCCCTTCTTTTCGGAACAATCCTTGTGATACTTGAACTTTCCTCAAGTACCCACATTTATATCACTATTGGAAGTCGCTTGGATTCAATGTGTTATTGGTTGGGTCATTCCCTTGGGTGATTACTTGTTCCCACAAGGCAGGCCCTCTATGGATAAAAAAATAAAATGAACGGGTTTGGATTTTTGGTCACCCAATTAAGGGGAGAGAATATGCCTACCATTCATCAAACACAACAGACATGGTGTTCTTTCCTTCCTAATTAGTCTAGATTCCTAAGTTAAGAAAAAAGGAAATAAATCAATCTAACCAATGCATGAAATTTAGCAGTAGTTTGCAATAAATGTTTCTTTGACAACATTCAAGAGTTTCAAAAGAGTCTCTAACAACGTTTATGAAGCATGCACAATACAAAAACATTTCTTAGTTTTTAGACTTAGGAGAAATTTGCAACGAAAATTAAATGCGCCATTACAGTAAGCCAATGCACTAAAAAGGTATATGCGTTGCAAAAAATAGTGAATGCGCCATAGAAAGCAGTATATGCACTATAGAAAATAGTAGATGCGCTATAGAAACCCCTTGATACACAACAAAATGGCATGGATGTGCTAGAGAAACCCATTGTTGTGTCCTAACAGTTAATGAATGCATTGGAGAACATTTTGGGTACACCAAAATAATTAGTGGTTGCGCCAAAGGAATTCATTTCCGAACCTGTAAAGCATAATTTCCAAAAAAAATTTAAAACAACAGGGGCTGGGCCCCACGGTGGGTGCCAATTTATGTGTGTGAGAAAATATGTGAATTAGAATAATCAAAACACACAACAGATGCAATGTATTATGTTAAGGAAATCTAAATTAACAACACAATTTGATAAAATGATTCCTTAAACACATTCCATCTTCCTCTATTCCTAAGGATCCCATATTAGTGCTCTCATATTTTAAGTGTGCACTGAATTACTGGGATGACACCTAAGAAATGAGAAGCCATTAAACTAGAATGCATAAACTATGCCTACACCTACATGATTTAATGAATTTGCTGGATGATGAACTAAATGATATGTTGAATGGTAAGCTACTGTATACAAAATGCTATGAAAGGATGTAATAGTAAAGTACTAAGCTAATGGAGATAGTATGGAAATGATGTAATTCTAATGCAACAATTAAGTTCCTAGAAATGAAATTTCCATTATAACACTACTTGGAAGCAAATGTTAAACTCTAAACTAAAATGCTAATGCTAAGATGATTTCCGCAGAGTAAATTGCATGGCAATCTCAAATTTTGGAGAGATTGACTATGAGAAATGAGGAGGTTAGAGAGAAATAAGGAGGTTGTCCCCTTTAATAGAACAAGCTTGCCAAGTGTAGAAAATAATAAATGGAAAGGAGAAGCCATGTGTCTCTAAGTTTGTTGAGATTGTTGAGGATAAATACCCATTTTAGAAATTAGGAATAATTAATTTCATGTGATACACGGTGAGATGGAAGGAGGTTAGAAAAATATGGAGAAATGTGACAAAATTTGAATTAAAATTTCAAATTTAATGAGAGGGAATTAATCAAATAAAACAAATTAGTTAAATTTGTTTATTTAATCAAATCATGAAGAAAATGGTTTAGATAGGAAGAATTAATAAATATGAACTATATAAATAAACTTTGCAATTTATTTATAAGTAGAGGAGATAAAGATTTTTATTAATTAAATAACCATTATTTAATTAATTTTCTCCAGACCAATTTAGGATGTATAAAGCATATAATATTTTATATATATTGCATATAATAGTATTTATTTGTAATATGATTATAATTATAATTAATATTATAAATATAAAATAATAAAATTAAGGATAAAATGTAATAGTAAAACATATTCATAATATAAATTTTATATAAAGTACATATATAATCAAGTAATAAATATTTTTAAAATCAATTTTATTTTAACATTTAATATATTTATTATTTGATTATATATGTACTTTATAAAAATATTATATTATTATTATATTTACTATTTTTTAATTTATTTTTTATAGATAAGTGCTACCAAAAACAAATGTAGCTCCCTAAATACACTAATAGAAATAAAAGCAACTAATAGCTACACAAGAAAACTACTACTACTTCTACTAAAATACTACACACAACAACATCGCATAACAACCAATAAAATGCACCAAAAACTGGCCTATTATAGCCAAGAGGAAAATAAACTTCCCAAGAAAACAACAACCCATCAACTGGTGTAACCGTCCACAAGCTACTTCAGACCATGCCAGACACCTAAACCACCAAGCACTGGTAGATAATAGCCAAGTGACTTCCCAACGCGAATATTCACCTAAGACTTACTTCGCTGAGCCAAGCACGATCAGAAGCCAAAAAATGGGAGAAAGCCTCCATATTCTCATTTTTTACCCCAGTTCAGAAAACTTCCCAAGCATTAGCCATAGAGTTCACCATAGCTGCAGCCTCATCACCCACCGCGCCCTCCTCTAATACCGATGTTGGATCAAAAAATGCTCGCAGAAAGCTAACCCAACCATTCGGTCGCAACTCCATGGTGGCGTTTGCAATTGCAAGGACATTAAGGCCCACCACAATCCTATTTAGCCGCATAGACACCCACTCCCTCGATTCACTAACATCCACCAGAGCACTAATGAAAGTCTCATAAACTTTGCCATCACACTAGTGCCAATTCACGTTTAACACCCTTGAGACAATTTCCACAATTGCATTATGCACATCTCTGTTCTGGATTACAAAGAGTCAACTGCACTGAGCTGCAAGGGACTCCTTAGCACATACACATGCCACTCCAAACTGGAACATCATTGTTGGATGACCACAGTTAGTGCCCCAACCAATGTTCCACTCACGCCAAATATAGCCAAACTATTCGGCTTAACCCAAATGACCATAGCAATACCCAATGACCCAAGCCACCACGATACCAGGCTATGAAAACTGTACCCGCCAACCATAGCCGCAACAAGCCTCACAGGGAAAGAGTTACAGCCGATTTCAATTGAACGCGTTATTGAAAATAGAATAGTCAATTCACCAGCCAGGAAAAACTAAGTACCGCTTAGTACTGATAAACGAATAATATCCTGCCAACGTAATTCCAATCCAGACACATTACACCCCCACATCCCCTTTGGGATTACAATTACATCTTTTCCTTGTCACTGACCACTAAATCCTTGAGTCCAATCCAACATTCTGCCTTGGAATCGATGATAATCCCATCCACTTGCCTAACACCAGTGTTCGCCAAGCAATCTGCAGCTTTATTCGCTTCTCTAAATGCGTGACCAATCTTGAAATTCTCCAATTTACCAAGAAATACCTTGATCTGGGCAACCCAACAATTGAGTTGCCAACTTGGAGACCAACTGTTGATTATAGCTTGGATACAAACCATTGAATCACCCTCAATTTCTATTGACATAATCCCCTTACTGATGCATATCTGAAGCCCCAACAAAAGTGCCTCAAGCTCCGCAACATTGTTAGTTCATACCCCTAAATTCTTGGAGGCTGCCCAAATGCATTGCCCCGCTTGGTCTCTAATAATACATCCGACCCTCGCGGCACCGAGATTCCCCTTATCCACCCCATCAAAGTTCAATTTCCAAGGGAGATCCACTGGTCCCCTCCAATACACAGTCTTTCTGTCAACCTTGACAACCACGGGCATACACTCCTTCGGCCTTTTCAGTTTATTCCATTCTCTTTGTATCGCTTCGTCCCACTTCATGAATTTCGAATGGGCACTCAGCCTTGTCCTGTTGTTTTCCACCTTGATAATTGCCTCCTTCAAGCTTTCTATTATTCTGTTGTTAACAAGTGCTTCACCTCTGAAAATTATCCTATTCCTTTCTTTCCATATATGCCAAATCACCAATGAAGGTGCCAATAACCAAAGGCTTTGCCAAAACCCATTATTATTGCCAATCTGCCACACATTCAGGAAATCTCACAATTTCTCCTATCTCGAGCCATGACTTGAAATGACTTCTGAAGCCAATCCCAACATTCCGTTGCAATAGGGCATGATAGAAACAAATGATCAACCTCCTCTTCAGCTTGTTCACACATCACGCATCGAGTTGGGCCTGCAAATCCCAATCTTTTTAATCTATCCATCGTTAGACATCTCTTATGAAAAACCACCCAGAGAAACACACCAGCCTTGGGGAGCACAACTTGGTTCCAACATAATTTTGCCAACCAATCTATTCTTGCTCCAATTTCTACCTGTATTTGATAACCCAGCTTGGTAGTGTACTCACTAGATTTTTCCCCACACCATACAATAGTATCCTCATCTTTGGACATACACACAACCCAATTGTTTAATTCATATGAAATTGCCTCCAATTTCTTTTGATCAAGTTGCATGTGCATCAGATTTTTCCACTTCACCCTCCTGCCGCCACTAGTTTTTTCCAAGTTAAAATACTTGGCAACTTCAATTCCCCATTTGTCCTCTAACCAGCCCACTTCCAGATCTAGTTCGAATTGCTCTGCAAGACTCTTGTATCCGTTCCAAGAATCGGTCCAGAACCTAGCCTTTTTTCCATTACCGATTTTCCATGTAATATGGCTCGTGATTAGTGGACGACATTTGTTTATAAATTTACAGAAGGCTGAGCCACCCTGGAGATTGTCCGCCGTTAAGATCTTGGAGAGAGAGTCATTGTCTAAATATTTGTTTTGAGCTATGCGGCACCACAACTTCTTCGGTTGTCTATACATCTTGCAAACCATCTTTGCTCCCAGCGTAGTATTTTGCCTACCAATCCTCCTTAATCCCGTACCACCTTCAATTTTAGGCTTGCAAGCAGTATCCCAACCAATCAATGGGATTTTCCTCTCTTCATTTGTCCCTTCTCATAAGAATCTTTTTAGAATCTTCTCTATACCATCTTCTATCTTTTTTGGCGCTTCATAACAGGCTAGTGTAAATATTGGTATAACCGAGAGAACAACCTTGGTCATAGTGAGCTTGCCAACCAAAGTCAACCATTTATTTCTCCATGACAACTCCTTGGTTCTGCACTTAGTCAACACCTCTTCCCAATGCTTAGATTTGCAAGCCCCCTCAAAAATCTGAACCCCAAGAAATTTGGCAGGAAGCTTGTCGATTTGGAACCCCAAAAATGCAGAGATGGCTTTCTGTATATTAGCCTGTGTTGAAGAAATAAATTCTTGATTTCTCCTTATTCATTTTTTGCCTCGACTGTTGTTCATACTCAACCAAAGTCGCTTTGATGCACCTAGCCTCCCTCATACTAGCCTCACCAAACAAAGTAGTGTCATCAGCAAATTGAGTATGAGTGACTTGCTCCACATTCGGAGTCGCAGTGATTCCCGTCCACTCGGACTGGTGTCTACACCGTTTGATTGCACAACTTAAAGCTTCTACCATGACTACAAATAGAGAGGGGGATAAAGGATCCCCCTGGCATAGACCATTGGTAGCCGCAAAGAAACCATGCATTGAACCATTAATAAGAACAAAGAATCTTACTGAAGATATGCAATGCTTGATTAATAAGCACCATTGTTTACTAAAGCCCATACGATCCATAAATTTTAACAGGAATTCCCATGAGACTTTGTCATACGCCTTGCAAACGTCCAACTTAATAACCATGCCGGCTGTGTGGTTTACTTTTAGCGAGTGTACCACTTCACTAATGAGAAGAATACTGTCTGTGATCTCCCTCCTCGGAACGAAGCCATTCTGCTCAGGGGCAATGATCTTGCATAGTATCTTCTTAAGTCTATTAGCCATTACTTTTGAAATTACTTTATACACCGTGTTACAGAGAGAAATTGGTCTATAGTCTCCAAATGTTCGACATTCAGTCCTCTTGGGAATGAGTGCTAAAACCAAATTATTGAGATCCTTGACGAATCTCCTAGTCCTTTTGAAGTCCTCCACCACTAACTACAAGTCCTTTCCTAGAAAGCCCCAACAATTTTGGAAGAACCTAGCTAGAAATCCGTCCAGCTTGGGAGCCTTATCGGGATGTAACGAGAAGAGGGCTGCCTTAACTTCATCCATCGAAACCGGTTCTTCCAACATGGCATTGTCCTCACTGCCCACCCTTCTTTCAATTGTGTCTAAAATGCCCCCTTCACCACAATCACCCGCATACTTGCCTAACAAGTTTTTGAAGAAGGTGACCAGCTCAAATCCAACATCCGAATTGCCATGCTTCAAGGTACCATCCTGGGATTGAATCGATTCAATTTTGTTCGCCGCTCTTCGCGCCAACACAAATGCATGATTTTTTTTTGAATTCGAATCACCATCTGAAAGCCAAACTTCTCTTGATTTGTCCCTCCAAAAGATTTCCTCCCTCTTAAGTAATTTGACAAGTTCAAGCTTTAGATCCTTCTCTCATTGGAATTCCTTGTTTCTCATTCCATCTCTTATCACCTTCTCATTTAGTGCTTGCAATTCACCTTCAACTCTTTCCTTTTTCTGAAAATATATTCATGAATTTATCCCTGTTCCATTCTTTAAGTCTTTGTTTTAGGTATTGCAATCTTTTTACAAATTTGAAACTAAACGAACCCCTAACTCGAAAATCTTTCCACCATTTTTCTAACAAACTCAAAAGCCTATCGTCACGCCACCACATATTGATGAACCTAAATGATGACTTTGGTAAATCCGAACCTCTACTAAGATTAAGTTCGACAGGAAAATGATCAGAAATGGAAATTGGCAGGATATGGGCCTCAATGATGGAACAAAAATTACGCCACCCAGGAGATATCAGGAATCTATCTATCCTCTCTGATATTTCCATAAAATCTTTGCACCTATTGGTCTATGTGAACACTCCATTCGAGGTTTGACAATCATCCAGTCCTGAACTGGCAACGAAACTTCTAAAATCTAACATAACTTGGGATTCCGACCTTATCCCTCCACTTTTTTCAAAAATATCTAGGACAACGTTGAAATCACCTCCAACAATGAGGTATGAATTTGCATGATACTTTATGAAGCCCAGAGCCTCCGACCAAATCTCAGCTTTCTCCTTTGTTCCAATAGGGCCATAAATGTTAATGAACGTGAATGAAAGATTTAGACTCATACTAAAGATTTCCGTCACTAACCAGTTCGTTTGTGAACACAGAACTTTCACCGAAACTTCAGATTCCTTCCAGATCATCCCTATACCCCCAAATGCTCCAATCGATTCTTGAAAGTAACCATTCCATGATCTAATATATTTCAAAAAATGCCTGCCTCTTTTTGTGACAACTTGGTTTCTTGCAAAATAATTATGTCGCTTGAACAAGACTGCAGATGACGCCTAACCATACGTCATTTGTCAGGGGCCTTTAGACCCCTGACATTCCATGTAGTCAACTTCATTGCTTCCCAATCGAGGCTGATCCTCCCTTGGTACTTAATAATTCCTTGATGCTAGGATAGTTCCTGACAACTGCCTCCTCTTCCCTCAATTGCTTAAATAATTTTCTTCCTCTGGATTTCCCTTGTTTTTCGAATTTACCCATACCCAAATGCATGATCGCAGCTTGAGTGATTCTTCTTTCATCTATAATATCTAGCTCATCCTCAGGTTCAAGCTCTATGTCAAAGTTTGAAGGAGTCGATTTTTCCATCTTATCTTTGTTCTAATTGCCCGTAATGACCACTTCTTTAGGGAGCCGGTCCGTCATGGATTCCTTGATATCACTTTGTTTCGGACATGGCCCCACATGTTCCTTTTCCTTTGAAGTCTTTGAACCCGAGACAAACGCACTTGTTACATATGGAACAACTTGTAATTCATTAGCCGCTCTTTTCCTTTCCTTCTCCACTTTCCTGTATTCCTTCTTCTCTTGCACGGTTTTGCATGACATCTCATTGTGCATCCTTGAGCCACATTTGAGGCAAAACCATTTGTACTCTTCCACTTCAACTTCCTGGTTCTAGATTTCTCCTTCAACTTGTAGCTTAATTGACCGAGATACAATGTTGATTGCAACAATCTTCAGCCTCACATATTTGTATAAGTCTCCATCTATAATATCCATATCAATGTCCAACAGAGTCCCCAGCGATCGTCCAATTTTTTCCAAGCATTCTCCATTCCAATACTTGAACAAAAGATTGTATAGGCGAATCCAGATTGGTTGGTCATACGACTTTAACCTAGCAGGATCAATTTTTTTTTCCCAAGATTGCATGTATAGCGGGAACTTGTCCATGTGCCACACTTTGCCTTCCGCGACTCTTTTCATTGATTCTTTGTCTACAAAAGCCACCACATTAAAATTCTTTGGCAAAAATCTGATTAATACCTCTGTCTGCCAATTCGCCTTTATCCATTCCTTGATCTCTGCCCTATTGGGAGTGCCCTCAATGAAACAACATATTAAAGCGAAATCCCTCAAAATTTTTGTATCATTTTTTATTTTACACATCAATCATTAGAATTTCTCTGCACCTCCATTGTTTTAGGGTTTCGCTTCATAATTAATTTGGCTTCCCTCAAAGGATATTCTTCCTTCTATTGTGAATCTTTTCCTTTTCCCTCCATACTAGATTTCTTCTAATCCTATATGGGATCTTAAGCCAAGGTTGCTTAATCCTTCCAACCACCTCTTCATCTTGCCATTCTTCCCTTGAAGCTTCTCAAGGAGCATCCTCACGCACACCCGCATGACCATGAACCTCCTATTCCTCTGGCATTGGTTAAGCCTAAAATTGTGTATGGCAGCATCTACCTAGCTACTCCTTGAGAGCACCCATTATGGTAGGATGTGGCTGGCTAGCCTACTCTCAATGATGCTTGGGATTTTCACCTAATCACCCCATCCCACTAACTTTCCTAGCCTCACTCCATCGTGACTTGATGCCTCTCAGCATCCCTCAAGACTTTGACTCATGGCTCTATATTATATTTACTATTATATTTTATATTTAGATTTTTTATTGACAAGTTGACACTTTACCCCAATCTCCTATTTCACCTCACTACAATATGTTTCTTTGTTTTATTCAGTTTTATTTATTTTTAATTGTTTTTTTTTAATAAGTTTTATTAGATGTAAAAAACAATGGCTATTATTAGTTAATTACTATTATATTTTATATTTAGGTTTTTAATGGTATGCTATTTCACCTCACTACAATATGTTTATTTGTTTTATTCAAGTCTTACTTTTTTTTTAATTGTTTTGTTTTAATGAGTGTTATTAGATGTAAAAAATAATGTCTATTATTAGTTATTATTAGCTATTTTTTAGTATATTGTTTCTCTATTTTCTTCATTTCTTCAATTTTACTTAGTTTTTTTTAATTGTTTCTGGCTATTTTAATAAGTTTTCTTAGATGTCAAAAGAAAGGATATTATTAGTTTGTTTTATTTTTTATAATCTTTCTTGCTATATATCTTTGTATTGAGCTCTCTTAATAGCTACTTTTCTTTTTAAAGAATTCTACAAAGTTTTCTTTCTATGTATGAGAGTTCGTAAGTTTTTTTAATTTTCTATTTTTTTTTGTGGGCTGCTAACTTATTTGTAAATATGATAGTTCATTTTGATAAATTATTTTCTAGATGAAACAAACCTGTCTTATGAATAACCCTATTTACAGATCCTTTTGTATTGTGTTATGTTATAGGAATTGCAATTGGTTGCTCTAAATTTTAAGATAAAGGTGCTTCAAGATTCTTACCAAATTGTTAGCTTTCTGCCTATTGTCTCAATCTACTCATCATTGTTCAACTACTTATTGGAAGCCTTGCTATGTTTTGACATCAAACAAGTGCATTACTTTTGGCCGCAATTTCCTATATTTTTATCATTTAAACAATATTATTTAATGTTTCAATGTATTTCCACTAGAAAAAAATAGGATACAAATCTCTTGTTGTGGTCACCCTCCCATGCTTTAGTAATTTAATGTTTACTTAACCTCCATCTAGAACAAAACTCTTAGCTGGCATAGGAAATCTACTACTCAATTAGCTACCCATAATAATATTAGCATCTTACTTTTTGAGAATGCAAATACAACTATGATACTTCTCCAAGTAGATTGATTATCTACCAATTTGGTTGTCCCCCTTTAGTTATTATGTTGATGATAATTTGGGAGTCCCCTTCCCTCTCATTAAAACACTAATTGTAAGGTCTACTACCAAGTTTAGACCATCCACTAGTCTAGCTACTTCCAAATCCAAGGAATTCACCTTAGGAGTTTCTTAAGACACCCCACTTGCAACCCCAAGTTTTGGGTTGTGAAGTTTAACTTAGCCCAATACATAAAGGAGAAGGCTATCATCTCACTCAAACTCTATATGTTTTGGTTCTACTCACTCCTTTATTAGGGAGGCAAGTTTACTTGTTAAATAGGTAAAAACCTAAGGATGAATCAACATTAAAAATGTTAAGTATGGAAAAAGGAATACTAGGGATCTAAAAGGTTTAAAAGAAAAAAAATTGATGTCATGATAATAAATAAAGCATTTAGTGTAATAGTGGCAAGTGTCACCCTAATTGAGGTGAATCATGAGTTGCTCAACTTTCAACTATTGGAGCAATTGATTACAAAACTAGTATGAACTAACCATAGACAATCAAGCTTGGAGAATATGTTTAGGAAGGTTTTGACCCTTTAATTCTAAAACTAATTTTAGGAATTTTTTAGACTTTTATGGGGGAGAACTAGAAAAAACTATGGATGAGAAGTTAGCAAAAAGGAAGGAGAAACTAGGGGATTAGAAGAAGAGAGAGGTCCCCAACACCTTAGAAAATAATCTCAAGGAAGACCTTATGAAAAGACATTAGAGATAGCAAGACATGTAGCATTACTAAGGCATGACTCTTTATTAGATTTGGTCAAGAGTACATGTTATGATTTAATGCAAATGCATCTTTAAGGAATTCAAACAAAGTAGCATATATGGAGAAAGCACACTTGCAAAAAATAGAGCTGCTAGCCCACAATTGAGGGTTCCCAAAAATGATGAAGAATGAAGTAAAAATCAACAATTGACCACTTAGTTCTTACTATTACCATTTTTCTCTTTTATTATGCTTTTGAAGTCTCTTCAAAATCTATTCTAGTTTTGTATCCTAGAAATAGTAAGAGATGTGAATACCACTAGGTAGTGTGTTCTCAACTGTTTTAGACTATTTTCTATATAAGATATTAGGTATATTACAGCCATATAGAAGACTGGTATAATATGCAAATCCTCTACTACATGCCCTTTTATAGATATGGGTAAGATTTAATTTATAATACTAATAAAATTTGCAAATTAATAGAGAAAGGGAAAAGATCATTCTTAGCCCAGAAAAAAATTTCCAACTCTCTTACCCTTAGATAACCAAGACTACTAGATGTGCTTCAAAATGCTAAATAAATAAGATTGCACCTATTAGAACAAAAAATAGGAAAAACTAATAATCAAATTAAACAACAATAAACACAAGTTGTCGTATTCACTTAATAAAGAAATGGAAAAGAAGCTCTTGGATTCAACTACCTATGTATCCAGTATCAAGCAAGTTTTCATCACTTGAAACCACCCCAATTATACTTGAATCTAGATGAGAGAGTATTTCATTCATAAAATTCTATACAAAGCATTTACAGTTTTAGTTATTTCTTTATAGTTGGGCCACAAAAAAACCCATTACAACTAAGTTGAGATAGTATTTAGTACATAATTACTAACATGCTATGCCAAAAATCTAATTTTTCCACAAGAAAAGTATGCAAACAACATACCTACTTGCAACATCACAAATAAGCGATTTCACAAAGAACATTGTATTTGTTTTGTTAATCACAACAGATGAATATTGTTGTGAGATATCTTCCTAGATTAGATTTAAACAAGTGGCACATGAAGAATAACTAGTTATCTAGTGAAAATTCCATTACCCACTAGCTTCACGACATTTCAAAGTAGATATGTTAATTTGTAATAATCTACTTTCTCAGATATGTACCTGAATGGATGTTCTTATAGTAGGAACACTTAAATGCCTTTTTCTCATTGATTTTCATTTATTGGAAATGCTAGGGTTTCCAACATTCAATGGATAGGATATTGCACTTGCAAAGGTTGAAGCCAACACAAAATAAATTGCCAAACATTCCTGGGCATTGGCAACAGACATGCCAAACGTGATATAACTCTAGATGCTACATATGAAACATCTTCCATCAGAGATACAACCAATGCAACAAAAAACATGATTAGAGTGAGGCCTTGGATGTAGAGATAAAGTTCAAGAAGTTGTTTGAATCTCTACAAAAGAGAATGTGGTATATAATTCACACATCACCATTGACCAAATTTGTAAATACATTCATTGTTTTAATGTTGTGAATTTGAATTGCTTCCATAAAAATAGCATTTTTGAAAATTTATGAATAGACAATCCTTTGTAGTGTGATATATATATGAATGTCACTTGGAAAATTATCTGTCTATGTCCTCATTATGTAAGGTTAATCTTCTTGTGAATGCTCCCTCTGCCATTTGTAAAGTAATACTATGAGCAACATTGGAAAAAATGAAAACAAAGAAAAATAAAGGATATAGAGATATTTCATCAAGTGAGCCACATGTATCCATTATAGATAGGAGCATATTACTGCTAGAATTAGAGAATATGATGAAAAGTAATTTAAATAAGTGGTGCAGATGGTGGGAATGTTTTTGGTGAATTTTGAAATAGCAAGATTGAGTTGAGTAACTTAAGGACAAAAAACACAAGTTTATAGGAAAACTAAAGGGTAGATTGCCACACCGACAAAATAGTAGTGTATTATGGTACAAAATATAATTCATAATACTAAAATATTCTAAATTATGTCTAGCATTTTATTAGTTTCTATTTTGCTTTGTTCATATAAAAATTCCTACTAGTCATTGAAGGTTCTCAATGTGTTTGAGGTTTTATTGGTTGGAAATTTGATATTTTGTCTTTGCTTCCTATATTTGAATCATATGAATATGAAGAGTTGCTAGCACACCTCTTTGAAGATGAGCTCCTTGTGTAGGAATCAAATTTTCTATCTCCATCTGTACTCACATCATTAGTACTTCTAAAAAGAGATATACACTTCTTCTTAGAATGATTATCAACCTTAGTTAATGTAGCCAATAATCGAGAGCCTTTTCATGTTGTCAATTGTTGTAGCCCAAACCACTCTTTTACACTATTCAAAAGAAATAAAATGCAACAAAAAACAACTTTAACAACAAATAAACATGATATTTTCATTCTCATCTACAAAATATTAAAAATTACAAGCATCTCCTATTACAAGTGCTTCCATTTGTAAATAGCACTACCCAGTTAAATTGGGTATAAGTTTTTCCCCTCCTACAAACAAAACAATGCAAAAACTCTTTGAAAATACCAAAAAAGCAACTAAAGGCAACACATAACAGTAGAAAATCATCTCCCCTTCTCTCATGTATGCCTGGGAAAGGTATGCCCTAGTTTTGCATCAAAATCCTTCATCTTTTCTTTATTTGTGCAACATGAAGCTTCTTCTATTCATTTGTGCAATGAAATTCTCATTTAATCTATAGCAAATACATAAAAAACCAGTCCAAAAAGCAGGGCATAGCTTCACCTGCAAGCCATCAATAAGGCACTCTAAAACTGGTTTATTTTAGAACCTCCTTATTTTCCACTACTTGGACACCCAACTTCAAATTCCCAACAAAGAAAATAAAAAAGGAGTTACAAAATTCTCTAATAATGGAGAAAAAGTATTTGGGGCATGGCCTTTTGGGCTTCCAAGATAAATCCCATTTTCCACTTTTTTGGGACCATAAACTAAAATTCACCCATTCTTTTACTGGAAAAATAATCTCCACAATATCAACCTTGGAGAGAAAAATTAGATTAAATAATTTTTTGCTTGCAAGCCAAAAATCAAACCAAGACAAAATTTTAAACAAAAAAACATAGGAAATAGAGCTGTGACTTTCTTGGATGCTCCTACATCAAACATCTAGGGTAAGAAAGAATGTTCCATGAACATTCAATTTGGAGGTGGAATCCCAAGCTTGTATAGCTTAGGAGTAGCAATCCATGTGGCCTCTTCCATCTTCTTTCACTTCCATTTGATAAAATATTCTTTATACTTCTTTCCTAGTGTTTTCCTGACTACTCTAGAATCAATAACCTCATCCACTTCTTCATTCGGTTTGGTTGGAAGTTGTTGAGTCCAATGTACCAAATCTTGTGCATTAGAATCATCATTTCTGCCCTCTTTTACCTCTTGACCATGAAACTTATACAAATCAACAACATTGAAGATTGGTGATATATCAATCCCTAGAGGCAAGTCAATTTCATAGGCATTCACTGAAAACTTCCTGAGCACCCTACATGGTCCAATATTTTTATGTTGTATCTTGTTGTAGGTGCTTTGAGGGAATCTCTCCTTTCGTAGGTGGGCTAATACCAGCTCTCCCACCTCAAATTTTTGAGCTCTTCTTTTCAAATCTGCATGAGCCTTGTATTTTTGTGCTCTAGTTTCTAACTTCTCCTTAATTTCTTGATGAAGTTCATGCATATAGTCAACACAATCTTCAGTTGCTACACTTTTCCTTCAAAAATCTGCACTATCTCTTAATTGATGAACCCCCATAGGACTCAAACCATAAACAATTTGGAAAGAGCTCTTACCTATGCTTTGATTTGTGGAGTTGTTATAGGTGAATTCAACTTGTGCTAGTATTAAATCCCACTGTTTTGGCCTCCCATCTATCAAGCATCTCAACAAGTTTCCAAGGCTCCTATTTACCACCTCTATTTTCCCATCCATTTGAGGATGATAGGTTGAACTATAAGTTAAATGAGTACCTAATATTTTCCATAATGTCCTCCAAAAATGACTAACAAACTTGGTGTCTCTATTGGAAACAATACTCCTTGGCAAGCCATGTAATCTAACAACCTCTTTGAAAAAAAAATTGGCTATATGTGAAGCATCATTGGTCTTTTTGCATGGAATAAAGTGAGTCATTTTTGAAAAACTATCAACTATGAAAAAGATGGAATCATTAGCTTTTTGAGTCTTAGGCAGCCCAAGAATGAAATCCATACTTACTTCCTCCCATGGTTTTTTCAGAATTGGAAAAGGCTGATATAGTCCCGTGTTTTGACTTTTCCCTTTGGCATGTTGACAAATGGTACACCTTTGAATCAAATTCTTAACATCCTTGCCCATACTTGGCCAATAATAAGCTTCACTTAGCTGCCCCAAAGTTTTATCCACTCCAAAATATCCACCAAGTCCCCCACCATGTTTTTCTTGAATCAAGTTTTCTCTCATAGAGCCCCTTGGTGATGAGACCATAAATTTTCTCATATTTTATCAAAGAAAATAATCTATTTCTTCCTAATGCATTAGTGTTAAAGTGGATTTGAGTAATGATTGAAAGTTCTTTAGCTTGTTTAAAGTAAAATATAAAGTAAATTTTTGGTTTATTTTTGGTAATCTATGTGATCCAAATTGCCTCTAATATCTGTCCATGAAGTGTTTAAAATGATATAATGCAGATAAATGAGTTATTAAATAACTCATAGTAAGATGAAGCTTCATAGACACTTGCAATAGAGAGCTCTACACATTTGAGCCAGTTAACTCCTGAAAGATTTAGAAGGCTTTGAATAAATAATAAGAAGATAGAGAAGAATCCCAAAACACTCCTACATTCATGAAAAATCATGGAGCATTAGTCATTCCTAAATTAATGGGATGAGTATTTGTTTCATGTTGAGTTCAAAGATCTCTCACAGTTATTAAATTTCATGCTTCCTTCTTCCATCAAAGATAACTCAAGTTACCACATCACTCAAATGCTATTGCAGGATTATAGCATGTTATTCATGCTAAGGATCAATGATTTGGTCGACTAAAGTGAAGAATAATTCCTTCATTCACGTTCAACACTTGAAGACTTGCTAAAAATTAGGCGTCCATAAATTGCGAAAAACACAGTCTCAGTAAAGCAATGATATCTCTCTCGTTTCTCAACAAAATTCAAAAATTCAAAATGATATGGAAAGTATATTAAAATTATTAAAAACCCTTTTGATAGTTTGGCATGATTTGTAACAGGGAAGGATCAATAGGTGTAGGACCCTAAATCTGCATTGGCTCAAAAACAAAAACCCTTAGTATTGTTAGTAAACCAAAGCAAACAAAAGATCCCCTATAAGATTCATCTAATCACAAGAATGATGCCAAAGAAACAAGCAAAACATAGAAAGAAATTATTCTAATGATCAAACTAGCATCTTATAGTGGATTGGTGCTTCTATGGAAAGAAGCCCTTTCCCAATCCTTGATTGATAAGCTAGTGATGAAATTTCTATGGATATGGAGATGATAAATGGACAAGATAAGTTCTCAAAGAGAATGGCCTTGCATCAAGTTGTGTAGATGATGGAGGATTTTCTTGAGGATGAAGCCTCTATTTAGGATTTCAAATGCTAAGAGTGCCAAGTATGGAGGATGTGGGACTAGATTGGACAAATGAGAGGAAGACACTTGTCAAGTGAGTAGTGGTTGATGCATGTGCAAAGATTTGGGAAGAGTGCCCATGAGAGGGAGAATTTGAATTCAAATTTTTGCAATAAATTTTGAGGGAACAAGAAAAAAGAAGCAATAAATGCTATGTTGGAGAGGGACAAATCAACTTGTCATGTTGGTAGTAGAGGGTTTTAATAAATCAATAAAATGATTTGTTTGTGCAAGTGGAGATATCTAGAGAATGCAAATGGGTGAGATTAGTATTTAATCATGGTTAGATTAAATTAATGATGATTAGGATGAATTGACTTTTAGGACTTGGATATTTGATTTATTTAAATCAGAAAATGATGGAATATGGTTTGGGATTTGATTAAATGGTCATTTGATTTATTAAAAGGTTGATGATAATGTTTATTTGATTTTAAAATAAATGACCTTAGGAGATTAATGAGATTACCTAATGAATGGATGAAGGTGAACCTGATTAACTGAATGAGTGGATGCACGTGAAGACTAATTTTCTTGATGAATGCATAATGCTAATTTTGCATGTCTACGTTTTGCCTCTCTTTGAAGCAATGCACTTGTTGCGTTGGTTCAAGAATAACTACCATGATCAAAAATTGAAAATTTCCTAATTTTTTGGATGCCCCAAGCGGAAAAGAAATTACAACTGGTACATTGCCCCTTTGAGAGATCAGGGAAAAAAGATTCGATTTGAGGGTCGATCTCGCGATAAAGAGGTTCAAGATGGATGTATGGATGGTGATGATGATGATGCAAATGAGATGATTTTAAGATTCTTAGAATAACAAATCTATATTATCCTAAACAACCCAAATGATGATATGATATGAGATGGATGAGATTGATGATGTGATATGTTGTGATTATCAATGGATGATTTATGAGATACTTGGACTAAAAGATCTATATTATGATGATGATGCAAATGCAATCATGTAGAAATGATTGATGTTTCCTATTATGTATGATATGAATGATATGTGGTATGCTGATGGTTTGTGGATGCAAGATGGATGCATGATGGATGTCTTGGTGATGATGATGTTAGTGCGGAAATGAGATGATGACAAGAGGATCCCACAAGTCCATGATCTGACGAGAATTTATTAGAGATGATGATGATGATGATGATGATAAATGATGATTTGCTTATCAATGATTGGGATTTTAAAAGGGCTACTTACCTTATGTTTGATAACACACGTAGGTACGATGCATCAAGGTATAAAGAACCAGGATGGCATTGTACCTAGTGTGATGGACTTTGACTCAAAAAATAAATAGGAGTATTCTTGTTCACACTTGACATACAAAACCTTGCTAGGACGTACCTAACAAAGTGAGTATTCACCAAGTTATATTACAAGAACGTCCAACAAGCACAAAAAACAAAAGGATAATGATTGTTGCCCCATTCCTATCTCTCTAAATCCTTGGTTTGGATATCAGCCGAGAGGTCCTTGGAATGGCAATAAGATAAATCAAAGAAAAAAGATCAGAATGCATAAACAAGTCAATGTTCTTCATACCTTGACCCGAGGAGGGATGTGTTTTGATAGGATAAGAATCCAAAGTGATATCCAAAATGATGCCTATTATTAGGAATGATATATCCTAGGACATGCATTGTATAGGATGATGATGGTTTGATAAATTGATTGATAGGCTGTTGATATAAGGTTGAATGACATGTTTGTGATTGATCAAGAGTTTGATTTTGCATTTGACGGTTTGTTGCTTCAATTTTGGTTTTGCATTTGAAGCTTGCTTTTGATGATTGCTATGATTGTTTCTATTTGCGTTGCCAAAGGATGAAGGTGACGATTAGTTTATTATGGATGATTGATTATTAATTGAAAGAAAAAATGGAATGAGATGAATTTTTTCAAATATTTGGATGTTTTGATGTTTTGAAATGTTTGAGGCTGTTTTATTTGGTGTTTTTGATTTTTCAAATGTTTTGATTTTTGATTTTGTGATGTTTTGGATTTTGATGTTTTGAATGTTTTTGGATTTTGATGTCTCGAGGACTGATTAGAGATTAGCCTTGCCTATGTTTAAGCTCAGAGACGACGTAGTTTGGATTCCATGTTTTTGATGTTTTTGAATTTTATGAATGTTTATGGATTTTTCGATGTTTTGGATGTTTTTGGATTTTTTGATGTTTTGACAATTTTGATATATGGATTATTATTGTGATGATATAATTGCTCTGTTTTGGGATTTTGCTAAAAACAAAGCTAAGGTTGATTGATCAGATCAGTGGATTGATGATGATGATAACATTGTTGAGGATACACAACAATGGAAGGATTTGATTGATCAAGATTGATGATGATAACATTGTCAAGGATACACGACAATGCAAGGATAGTGTTAAGTAACACAAGGACATCCCGAGATTATGTTTTTTTGATTGGATTTGATTGATTATGATTGATGAAGCTTGATTTTGAACAAAAGTTGTTTGAATGATTTGGTGTGACATTTGAACAGTATGTTAGATGCGACTGATAGTGATTATTTGGATTGATGTTCGATGAAAGATGAAGACTCATAAGAGATGTTTGTTCATCAAAATATGCCATGGGCTAGTGATTCAGATTTTTGCTCACAAGTGATTTGACCAATTTGATTTCACATTTTCCAATGTTTGGATCACTATATAAGGCGAAGGATATAGATCAAGATTTATTCTTGAAGCAAGATGTAAATATCTATCCCCAATGTCTAGCAATGTATGGAATGTTATGGATGGATGCTTGGATAGGTTTATGGATGGATGGATATGGTAAGCACGCAAAGGATACCAAGGATTATCTTGCGATAAGATAAGGTGTTCAGATAACGAAAGCTCATTGGATAATGCTTCATGTCTCAGATAATGCTGCATAGGATAAGCTCAATGAAAATGACCCAT
>VDFB02228299.1:0-10338 GCA_007258455.2 Sequoia sempervirens
CAACATTAAATGAATTAGGTGAATTTGAAATTTGAAAGAAGCGCTCATTCTCATGAGCTTTCTTATAGAATACAAAAAGAATGTATTCATTGGAGTTAGTTTTTTAGAGTATGTAGAAGTTTTTTATTGGAAGAAGACCCTACAGCAGCAAATGAAAAAGGGAATGTTCAGCATAGAACCAATGACAGCAGTAGCATAGGGAATGTTTTAGCAAATGCAGCGCATTGTCAGCTATAGCTACAGGATTGTAGCAGTTTATGTATTTTGGTGTGAGAGTAGCACCATTTGTATTAGACATTTGTCCAAATAGTTTAGTTTTATTTTGTTCATATGAAATGAGTATGTCCTTTTGAGATTTTGTATTTTGAAAGCGGGAATATATGCAAAATTATTTTATGTCTATTTAGTCTTGTTGTTATTGTTAATGCGTGCTTTGTACATTTTTGTGTGTTTTTAAATTGCAATGGATCTAGTAACAATAGCAAAGTTATTAATGTCGGCACCCTACGCCCAACAAGGTTGTGGGGAGAACACAAAGAGATTATGCACAAAACCCACACTCATTGAATACAAGACTATCAATATTGAAAAGGATCCACAGAGTTAGGACGCAGTTACAGAATAAAATCACCATATGCAATGTTACAAGCAACAACCAAAGTAATGGATTGAAAATACTCAGAGAGTTAAAATTTAGAAACAATGGAACCTGGATCTCAAAGCTTGACAAGTTGGAGAACCGGTGATGAATCCTGTACGTTGCCCACCTTCCTCTAAATCCACCACAATTCTTTAAAATTTACTACAAATTTTTCCACCCAAACTATAGTACATGAGAACAAAGATGACTTGTAGAAAAAAACATTTCAAACCAAAATCCCAAAATCCTCCACTTCTTCCAAAATATGGGCATTATTCAAACCCCAAAAAGGTTATTTTTTGAAGAAAAATCAAACAATCATAAGTAAAGGCAAGTTTCTAGTTCGACAATCCATTTGAAGTCGTGCATGTGCACACATTGTGTTTTTCCCATATTTTTCTATTCTAAACTCATTTTTACACCAGTTCGGATACTTATCTTCCTTATTTATTTAAAATCACATTAATTTTCCATATTTAAATAATTATCCTCACACAATAATAACTTATTAATTATTATTAAATACCATTTAAAACAATACTTTTTATAAAACAAACTAATTTAATTATGTAATAATAAACTATTTACTTTCCATTTCATAAAATTGATTTATTGAACTATTATTTTAACTCTTAAATTTATTTAAATTACCTTGTAAGCACATTTTAATTTATTTAACCACTTAAACAAGGCCCTTTTAAATATTGCGTTCACCACCTAAATTCAATAACATGTTAAACAATGAAAACAACATGACATCACAAATAAACACTTACTTGAATGTCCAAAGCCGGGCCAATCTGAGAGGGCACTACATCAAAGTTATTTATTTTAATTATTAAATATAGAAGTTTATCTTTTATAATATCACATATACATTCATCCAATTGAGACTTGATATCTTTTATTTTGGAAAGATAATTAATTACTTTTTCATCCCCTTTTATTGGAGTTGTAAATAACTCTAATTTTAATTTTATTATTTTTGAAAGCCTAGATCCTTCATGAATAGATCCTAATAAATTCCAAGCTTCGGAAGGTGATTCCATGTTTTCAATATACAAAATAAATTCATCTCCAATACTTCTTAATAAAATTGACAATGCTTCTTGTGATCTATTTTTCAAAGAATTTATAAGATCAGGGTTAATGTTTCTACCTATAGATTTTTTTTCCTTACCATCAATGATGTCCCATAAATTTCTAGCCATAAATTATGCTTTTATCCTAATCCTCCATATAGAGTAATTATTCTCACATAGCATCTGTGCTTCATCAATGGTGAAGAAATGCGAATCCATTTTAAAATTTGTAGAAATTAACCTGGTGATGGAGTTTTTATTGAATAAAGAAATATACATTAGGGGAGATGTCCCGGTGATATCCACCAAGGCTAACTTCTTAACTATATAATTCAAACCATCGTCGAATCAACAAAAAAAATTATGGGTTTTTTTCGCTCACAAGTTAAGTGCTTATAGCTATTGTTTTGGATTGTGGGAAATTCGGTCAAATGCGGGAGTGTTTGATATGTGCACAGGGGCCAAAAATTCACCTTTTAGAGGTGTCGTCTGCTCATCGCCACCTAACGTCCCAGTATCAACCCGCTATAACCACCAAAAAAAAATTTAAAAACACCAAATTGCGTCACAATTAACATTTAATTATAACTATTTTATCATTCAAATCCGCTCAAAAGTCAATGGGTCTAATTCACATTAGCACCTTATAAAATTATTTTAGCGCCCATTAAAAATCACTCCTACACATTAATCACCAAATATTAGCACCGGACACCAAACACATTACACCCCAATTAAACTTCATTTTGGGTCCAATTAATGCATATGACTAATGTTTTTTTTTTGGGTATCCCATTCTTTTCCATCATTTTATCGCGCGTTGGCTAGAAGGTTCTCTCGATGATGGAAGCTTCTCCAATGCATCGATGGCTCTCCATGGCTTATGTTGCTCTCCACGCTTTGAGGTAACAACAAACATCATTCTCCTTTCAATATGCAAACAATGGTACTGGTTAATCATTTTATTTTGCATCTTTCATGACCCGTGAAGGGTTTATTCGATGATTGAAAAATTATTACTGCTTGTTTATGAAATAAATCATTCCTCTTCAATGCATTTTCACCATGTGTTGTTTGATTTTGTCAGGTCATGGTGGTGGTTTTTTTCCCACGGGTTTTTTTGGGGTTAAATGATTATTGCCTCTCCCCATTTTAGCACACACTCACAGCCTAGTAAACTCAATTGTTTCATGATTTTGTCTCCTAAAATGATGAGGAATTTCGTGGGTTTGACCACATATGCATAAAATGATTTTTTGGTCTACTTTGACCTTTTTATAAAAAAACCCCATGTGAATATGGGCATAAATCAATAAGCTTGTTTATTATACACCATATATGTGAAAACCCTTGCTTGGTTTTTCTCAAATACGTGTGCTTAAGGAATTAATCTCATTAAACCCTTGCCTAGAATATTGACATCTATAGATAAAACATGAAACATAATTCTATATTCCTGTGACTAAGGAATTATTATTATTATTATTTTTTTTAATAAAAAGAGGGTAAAAACTTTATTGAATCATAACAGCAATACAAAGTCCAAAGAAGGAAGCCACAAGGGGCCAAAAACAACAAGAATTAATTCACACCCAAGAAGCACCTCATATCCTCAGCAACCCACTCCTCAAGAACAGGGCCATATCAACAGGGAGATTGCTCCAATCATCCACAGACCAAGAATCAGTCTTTTCCGACGCCCATCTAGCCAGCCCATCAGCCACCATATTCCACTCCCGTGGAATATGGCGGAAAACAATGGATTCCAAGGTAGAGCACAGAGAAATAATCTGTTTGACAACCACAGCTAGCTGCCAGTTCACATCCTCCACATTTCGATTATTCAACATATCAATAACCACCTGAGAATCAGCTTCACAAACAATCCGCCGCCATCCAAGGGAAACCGCACGCTCAATCGCCAAGAGAATAGCGCTTGCCTCCATAAGATTATTAGTTTGCAAACCACGATACATAGAAAAGAAGAAAACCACCACTCCAAGGCTATCTCTACCAATACCACCAACCCCAGCATGCCCAGGGTTACCCCTAGATGACCCATCTGTATTAATTTTCAACTCCCCTAGAGCAGGTGGGCACCAAAAGCCCTCACGAGCAACCCTCTCACGCCCACGCCTACGATGCACTTTGCTCAAAATACACTTCTCCCCTGTGGCAAGACCCAGGGAATTTACAACACCCAAGTCCCCAGGATCAATCGGCACAGACAGGTCACACTTTGCAGTCAAAGTCTCCAGCAAAGCCCCAAGAATTCGCCTCCAAAGTTGCCCCACGAGCAATTTTTTATCCAAGAATATTCTTCTGTTACGTTCCAACCAAATTTGCCAAACAATCAAACTAGGACCAATGCTCCAAGCAATTTTAAGAAAAGAGGTTGTAGCAGGAGAAGAACCCTGTCTCTTCCAAAAATCCTCCAAAGAAGAGACATGGCAACACGGTAAGCTCCAAAGATTCCACCAGTGATGCCAGATAGTCTTAACAAAAGAGCACTGAAAAAATAGATGTGATAAGCATTCATCATGCTGACCACATAGAATGCACATGGAGGGGCCCTGGAACCCACGTTTGCAAAGATTATCCCAAGTAAGACACTTACCTTGAACCACGAGCCAAGAGAAAAAATTACACTTAGGCCAAGCAAATTTATTCCAAGCATGCTTCCACCAAGAAACCTGGGAGCTTCCAAAGACCTGTTTATCCAAAACCTGATAACCAGAGGCAACCGAAAATTTTCCTTTCAAGTCAGGACCCCAAGCAAGCACATCAACCCCTTGGAGAGAATTACAGACACGACTCGATAAAATCTTAGCAAGCTCTTGACGATCCTCCACTGCACCACCAGGAGGCCAATCCAAGGGGCTCTTCCACCTAGACACAGAAATTTGACCCAAAGATTGTTGAGATTTGAAATCTGCCACATGACTCCACCCCGCCTCCACAAAAATCTGGCACAAATCTTGGAGATGGGGGTGAGATGACACAATGGGTGGGTATCCATCCCAAGAATCATACCAGAAAAGAGCATCTCGACCCCCATTACAAATCCAAAAAAGTCCTGTTTAACCAACTTGGCACCACGTTTAAGGGTACTCCAGATCACAGAGCCTTTCCCCTCCATACTAAACCTTGCTACCTCCATACTTTCTACTGCCCCCAAATATTTGAAGGTCAGAATTTTAGCCCAGCACATATGCTGTTGAGAGCACCAACGCCAATACAACTTAGCAGCCAAGGCCTGCCCATTCAAATCAGCCCGCCGTAGACCAAGACCCCCCTCCTGCTTTGGCCTACAAACAACATCCCACTTCACCAGACTCCATTTTCTATGAAGAAGATTACCAGCCCACAGAAATTGACGAGACAATTTCTTGAAATCTCTAATAAAATTTGAAGGAGCAGAAAGAACAAAGCATTTATAAACAGGAAGAGCCTGGACCACCGACTTTAAGAGAGTCACTCTACCTGCTGAAGAAAGCCACCTGCAAGTCCAATGACTGACCAATCCTCGAAACTTATCAAGAGTCTCTTGCCAAAACCTTTTGGGGAGAGAGCGAATAGCAAGAGGGATTCCAAGATAGGAAAAAGGAAGCGAACCAATCTGAAACCGAAGGATACCAGCAATTCTCCTTTGAATACCTTTAGGAGTGTGGAAGAAATATATGAAGGACTTCCCCTCATTTATGCGCTGCCCAGAAGCCGCCAAGTAACTATCCAAGACACTGCACCAATTGAGAGCCTCCTCAACCTTAGCCCTGCCCATCAAAGCAGTATCATCTACAAATTGCAGATGAGACTGAGGGGGAATACCATCTCCCCAACTCCATCCCTGAAGCAAGCCACTAGCAACCTGAGCACGAATGAGTCTTCCCAGGCCTTCCGCAAGGAGGATGAATAAGTAAGGAGATAGGGGATCTCCTTGCCTAAGGCCTCTAGAAGCACCAAACAAACAAGTGGGCTCACCATTGATAAGCACCGAAAAGGAGGAGGAAGTGACACAACTCCTAACCCATTCAATCCAACCCTCAGCAAAGCCAAAAGCTCCAAGGATTTTAAATAGAAAACTCCATTTAACACGATCATATGCTTTAGCCATGTCTAACTTGATAAACATAGATTTATCTTTTGAGGATTCCATAGAATGGATGGCCTCAGCAGCAATAACTACCCCATCCATGATCTGTCTTCCAGCAACAAAACCCCCCTGCTCTTCAGAAATTAAGTCATCAAGCCAAGGCTTCAGCCTTTCTGCGATCAACTTAGTAATAATTTTATACACAACATTACATAGAGCTATAGGCCTAAACAAATCCAAGGAGTTAGCTCCCATCTTCTTAGGAATAAGAGCTAAAAATGTAGCATTTAGGGACTTCAACATTTGTTTATGTATAAAGGATTCTTGGACAACCTCTAAAAGGTCCAATTTAACCACTTCCCAGAACTCTTGAAAAAATTCAATGGGGAATCCATCAGGCCCAGGAGCTTTACCTTTCTTCATCTGGAATACAACCTTCTCAAGCTCCGACAAGGTAATAGGAGCAAGCAATGATTCATTCATTTCATTAGTCACCAGCTTCGGGATACAATCTAAAATTTTAGCTTCATCCTCCTCCGCAGGAGGCGAATCCTCAGAGAAAAGGGTAGAGAAATATCGAATGCATTCGGCTGAAATAGAGGCTGAAGAGGACAAAGATTCCCCATTAGGCAACAGAATAGAAGAAATAGCATTACCTTGTCTCCGATCCTTAACTGAGTTATGGAAGAAAGCAGTGTTTCGATCCCCAGCCTGGAGCCATTCAATACGAGACTTTTGTTTCCAAAAAATCTCTTCTCTTAACTCCCATTCCTCAAGCTCTTTTGTTGCAGCAACCTCTAATAAACTCAGCTCCTCTGAGAGGCCTTGATCTCGAATTTGTCTGGTAATTAGGTCTAGATTATCTCGCGCCTTTTGCTTTTCCTGAAATAAATTACCAAAATGCTGCCTATTCCATCTTTTCAATCTGTATTTAACATACTGGAGCCTCTTTGAGAAAGAGTACATGGCAGTGCCATATGCTGGCTTCCCCTGATCCCACCAACTAGGGAGCAAAACATGAAGAGATTCATCCCTAAGCCACATGAGTTGGAACTTAAAGGTCTGTCTAGCACACCGTTGAGGCACATCAACCACTAGCTTAATAGGCCAATGATCAGAACCACGACCATCCAAAATTTCAGAGCTTATCAACCACCTGTCCCCCACCCAAAAACTAGACACCAAAAATCTATCCAGTCTTTCAGAAATAGAGGCATCACCAATTCTCCTATTATTCCAAGTAAAAAGACCATTGCCAGGCTTGATATCCACAAGATTCAAAGCAGAGATATTGTCCTGGAGCAATAAAGCAGAAGCCTCCAACCTTGCAATACCACCTCGTTTCTCAGCAAGCTCCGTGATAGCATTAAAATCACCTCCAATAATCCAAGGATGGTAGGGAAATAAGCTGCGAACTAGATGAATGTTGGACCACAAAAGTTGCTTGCCCTGCAACTCCACAGGCGCATACACATTGGAGAAGAGAGCAATTTCCCCTGACATAAAACAAGAGGCCACCATGGAAAGGGAGGACCTAAAAGACCCCCACCAGAGGGGGCAAATCTTACGTGGGTTCCATAAGCATGCCACCCCGCCAGAAGACCCTTGAGCACCAATGCATTGGCATCCACCATTCCCCCATAACTTAGGAACTAAATCCATCATACCCTCCACAGAGAGCTTAGTCTCCTGCAAAAAAAGAACATCAGGCGAGTGACACCTAATCAAATCCCGAACAGCTTTTTGTCTAGGGCCACTGTTCAAGCCCCTAACATTCCAAGAGAGAACTATCATTTCAAGGGGCATGAAAAATGCGAATCTAGAGTCTTGACTGACCCTGACTCCACCAAAGTCTCCCCTATCATCTTAATTTTTTCCTCATCCTTCTTCCTTCCCAGCTTAGAAATTTTCTCCGGCCCCCCCTTCTTGAGAACTTTTTGCAGAACACCCAACTGAGAGGATGCCTTAATATTCTTCTTGCCCACCTCCGGACCAACTTTTTGCAAGAGGTGAACCTTATCTACACTATCTTTCACTACCTCAGCACTACCACCCAACTCATCCTGAACCTCCATTTGACGATCTGTCCCTAGAGCCAAAGTCCCATTAGTAAGCGGAGCCATAATCACCTCTGAGTTGAGCAATACCTGACTAGGATCTTTCCCAACCTCATCTAAGCATGGCACTCCCATACCCCCCTCCTGTTGGGGAGCAAGCATTGCCTCAACCGAAGGGCCATGCTGATCAATATCCAAAGTCCCATGATCTAGATCCAAAAATCCTGGGTTCACCTCCTGTTGACTAAGATCCTCTAGCACCTCAAACCTGTTGAAGGTGTCCTCCTCCTGCCTGTCCTTCAAAGTCCTTTTATGACCTTTATTTCTGTTTCGGCCTCTAACGGGAATAAATCCATCTTCCCTACCACCAGAACCCTGAATGGGGTCCTTGCCCTTATCCACCCTAGGTGGATTAGCTGAAGGTTGAGAAGAATGAGCCTCCAAAGGCTTGGCCTTTGGACATCTGCGCAGGAGGTGACCATACTCATGACAGAAACGACAACGGAAGGGAAGTGTTTCATAATCCAGCTGTTGCACCCATGAATAATCTCCTGCACTCACTTCTAACGAGTCTGGCAATGGCTTACTTAAATCAATTTCTACACAAAACCGGGCAAAAGTCATTACCTTTTTGAATTGTGTTTGCTGAGAAGAACCCACAGGTTTCCCCAGCTTCGAGGCTAATAGGCACAACACATCCTCTCGCCAGCATTCCACAGGGAGCCTTGGAAGACGAACCCAAACCGGAACCCGATTCGGAAGTTCCTCTGCCGGGTTGAAGCCAGCATGCCATGGCTTAATAAATAAGCCCACCTGGTTATAAAAATACGGGCCCCCTTCAAAAATCCTATTCCGATCAGCCAAGCAGTCAAATGTAACCATGAAGTAGTTATTTGCCAGGAGGCGGATCTCCATCTCTCCCTCAGGCATCCATGTCTTTTGAGCCCACAAATCCAAGAATTGCAAAGAAATTTTCAAACCTAAGAATTTGCAATAAAGAGAATGTCGAGCATAATAATCAATGTCTTCAGCCAACATCTCCATTGGAATGACTACACTCGGCCTCTCTTTACACCGTTCGAGGCACCCATTAATCTTCGGAATTCTAGGCCCCCCTGCCGAGCCCATCTCGACTTTCTCAGGTTCCACCGAGAAAAGATTATTATCAAAAATCTTTGAACCCTGTGGAGAGGGTTTCGAACCAAAAGCAGAACGGAAGTCCATATTGGGACAAACCCTAGAAGATTCTCCAGTATCCATCAAAGAGCACACAATGCAAAATGAGCTAGCAAGGCCAAAATAAAACCAAGATCCCTTCGATGAAGGCACACTCCACTGGACACCAGGATCGCAACCCCCCAACCCCAGAATACACACCTGCTTCAAAAGAAAAGAACCTCCCCCCGAATAGCATAAAAAAACCCACCCCCAACAAGCTTCAGAGAAGAAGAGAACAGATCCGACCCCCAACTACACATGCAACCACCAAAAGACCACATGCAGGCCGAGCCTAGATGGCTGCCTCATCACGGCTGCAAGCCATCCTCCCTCTTCCTCCTCCGACCCACTAAGGAATTATTATTATGAAACCCTTGGTTACTTTTTTGTGCACATTTTTGAAAACCCAAGTTTGTAATTGATCTACCTCTATTGAAATTTATATCCTATCACTGTTGAATATAGCACAACTTCTTTCATTTACTATAATTTATGTGTTATTAATTATTGTTAAATGTTTTACCTCTGTTGAAATCTCAATACTTTGTATCACATATTCTTTACTTCACAGCTTACCTTTTTTGTAACTATGCTTTGTACATTCTACTTATAGTTATTTTCATGAATTGTGCATTTAACATTTATATTTATGCACTATCTTTTTACTTTACTTTATAATTAAATGAAGGTCTTTTTAGGTGACAAGTTTTTCCTTACAAATGCCATTTAAAAATTCAATAATTCATGTTCATTTACTATTTTTGGTTCTCTCAGCTGCATTTTCATTATATATGTATATATCGCGTCTATATATGTGTGTCTATCTATGTATATAAAACACACAGTTATATCATATATATACATATATATGTATATATATATATACATATATATATTTGTATATATATGTGTGTGTGTATGTATATATAAACACACATTATTTAATTTGTAAATGAATCATTACAATGTTATATATATATATAATATTTGCATTATATATAATGTACATGTATATATATATATACATATACATATGTATTATAAACACAACTTATTGAATTTATAAATGAATGTGTACAATGTTATATATATATATAACATTATACACATTCATTTACAAATTCAATAAGTTGTTTGTTTATATATTCCAACTGAAAATAGTAGAAAACATCTTCATTTTTAGTTGTTTCTCAGGGTTTATATTTTTCATTTATTTCATAAAAGGCTCCACTATATTTTGTGTCTCTT
>VDFB02228302.1:0-14309 GCA_007258455.2 Sequoia sempervirens
GATGGAAAAAGAAGTACAATCGATTCCAAAAAAATTGAAAAAATATTTTAGAATCTACGCACAAAATGTGACAAGACTCTAGTTTGCATCATCTTCAAATTCCTCACGGTTTAATCGCTATAGGTGCCTGAATGTGAAGATTTTGTTAAAAAAAAAATATCAGTGTCTAGTTTGGCCAAAAATTGTAAACCATTATTGTGGGATCACCCATATATAGACTTGTGCACATGCATCCTGACTATCCTCAATATCATAAACACAAAGTGACCCACAAGACCAACATAAATGAGGCAAAACTAGATACCTGGAAGACTCACTCACCTCACCCTATGCTAGAGGCCTAGTATGATCCTTTATAAGGCTCTGAGTGAGTGAACTAATTGATTATAAGGTCACCGCCTCAACACCCTCCCTCACAATGAAAGGGATAGTCACATACTCATATTCTAGCCTAGCCGGGTGGTCTTGCTACTCAATGTGGGTCAAGATGTGCCTCCACTCTATCTGTGTGGAGCCCCCACCTCTACCCTAGAACTCTCACATGTTAAAATAATTTGTGATTTCATTGAGGACAAATTCACAATATTTTTTCCTTAAAAATTAATGTGGTACCTCATTGTTATTGCATGCAGGATGGTCAAAAACCATCCACCACCTATCCCAAAAATTGTTCTTTATTCCTTGGTGGTGGCACCAATGGATAGGGAACCTCTTGCATGCATTGTGTAAGTTTTTATTCATTTGTGGGTTGATGAAGAGTACACACAAGTCAAATTTCAATTTCTTTTCTTTAACTTGTTTATGTGATAATTTGTTTACATAATTTTTTTTTGTTCTTGCCTCTTGTCAGACCAACTATTTATTTTCTCATTAACTGATTCTACATGAGATACTATGTATTATAATGATTGAGAAAGGGTGGTCCTATGGGAGTTTTTTCCTACAAGATCTTTCAATCTTGCGATTAACTCCTCAAGTTATTTTTTATTATTTTCAATTTTCCTAGGTAATATATTTTGTTGTGTTCCTGGAGGATGATGAGGAATTGTAGGAGGTATTTTTGTGGTTCTTCTTCAAGAGGTATTTCATGATGAGGTGAATTGGGGATTTGAAGATTTGGGAGTGAATTATCAACTCTTGGAAAAATAAATAAATATTAATTAAAAAGTTAATTCTTATCTACCTATTTAATACAAATTTGACACTAAAAAACTAAAAATACTTACTCCTTTGACCTCCTCAATGTCTTGGCGACATTTTGGTGAAGATTTGGTAAAGTTTTTGGTGCAAAATCAACTCTGCAACAATGTGAGCATGCTTGGGAGGTTTGTAGGCCGCAGGCTAAATGAAAAATGCCAAATGAGGATTTTTTTTGTTTTCATTACTTTAATGGGGCCAAAAAGTGGGGTGGCCACTTTTTGGTCCCCCATCTTTTTGCACATTCCCATTAATTATCTAATTCCAAGAAATTGTCGAAAGTTTTTATTTGTAGTAAAAATTATACAATATGGAAAAAATGTCACTCAATAAAAATAATAGAAATACATGCTAAAAAAAAATATTTTGAGTGTCCCACTTAGGCCAAAAATTTAGACACACTATTGCATTGTCGCCCTAGATTAATACATACTTGTGCTCTCTTTGATGGTAGATTTATTTTCCTAAAAGGGTTTCTCAGTGTACATAAGGCTATGGTTTTCATTCTACAAGTTTATTGATCTTTATAATTTTTATTTTACATGTTTATCCATGTTCCATACCAAATTTAATGGTTGACTGCATGTGCCTTTACTTAGGTTAATTAGATTTGTACACTTTATGTTTATATAAAAACTATTATTATTCACCAATTTTCTCAATATAACTTGGGCACTAATTTTAACTCCAAAATATCTTTTTCAATGCTTTTAATTTATTCCAAGTACAATATTTATCTATAATTTTAAAATTACAATAATAGCTTAACATTATGACTAGGACCTGCAAAGTGTAGAATACACTTAGTTCGAACAAAGATGAAGATATAATGGAGTAAAAGAAAGAATCAAAGCATTAAATATAATGAGGAATAAAGAAGAAAATAAAAAGAATAAAACTAAAAAGAAATTGAAGAAAAAGAATAAATAAATTGGCTAAACATAAAGAGGCCAAAAGAAAATTTGAAAAAGAAGAAGAAAAATAAAATTATAAGATGTAGAGGACCAAAGGAAAATGGAAGAGGAAAAGTAGAAGGAAAAAGAAAGAAAATAAATTAAATTAAAGGAGTATGAGTCAAATAAGAAAAAGGTAAATGATATAAAGGAGAATAACTTATACTTCTAGTACTAGGGGTTCAAAGAGAACCCCTTTATAAAATAAAATCTTTCCTAGCTTAGTATAGACAATAATTACCAATAATACTGGTGGTTCTAAGGATAAAATAATCAATTGCAACAAGGCAACAATTTAATTTAGGTCAAATAAATCTAATTCTAAAACAAGTAAGGGATGCACTATACTAGAGTGAAAGAATAAATTAGATGAACAAATGCTTACATATTAATGAAGAAATAATTAACACCCATTAAATAAATTAGCCTAGTAAGACCCCAATTTGTTGTGGATCTAACATTGCTAGTGGAAGGTCCCAATTATAAGTATTAGTAAGTAGCCTCGTCACATATATAGCGGCTAGTAATAAGAAAAATATGTAAAATGATACAAAATAAGTACCAAAGTTCATATTCAATTATCAAATTATTAGTGAAAAAAGTAGAGGAAAAGAAACAAGAAGGGAACTATGCAATAAATCAAAATAATAATGAAATATAATGCAACCATATATTTCTCACATTTTTTTAGTTGTTTTGCAATAGCTAAGCCATTCAAATATGAAATTGAGCACGAGTAGGAATCCAAATATTGGCATTAACTACCTCATACAATATGTTGATTTGGATGGTATAGAGGGGTAAAGGCACATCAATTTATTGATGAATGTTAATATAATCAAGTGAAAAAGTTAAATATAAAATTATCATATGGATGAGTATGGGGTTACTCATAGCTACCACTAGAGAAAGATCCTTTTTGCTTTATAAAACTTGAACATTTTCTTATTTTTTCATAAAACAAAAGGCCACCATCTACATTACAATAGGTTAAAGATGAACAATTGGAAATAGATTCGTAATTGTGCTAGATCAACCTTGCTTCTCTAGAATTAGGACTCCATGATTCAAATATAAATGGATCAATATTAGAAGATAGTCTTCCTTAGGATACTTTCTCAAAAAAATTGACATTAGTTTTGTGCAAAAATGTTTTCTAGGACTCCATGATTCAAATATAAATGGATCAATATTAGAAGATAGTCTTCCTTAGGATACTTTCTCAAAAAAATTGACTTTAGTTTTGTACAACAATGTTTTCTAAGTTGTCATGAGCATGAGACAAAGTTAAGAAGCTTAGAGGAAATGTTGGCAAGATTATTTGACAATAAGCAACATCCACATTGTCTATGACCACTATCTCATAGAAAATTACTAAATTATACATATAGATGAGAGTGGAAATTAACTAATGACCATGTGACAAAAACTAATGACTTAAAGACATGAAATTTTCAAAATCCATGATATAACTTGAATGTCTCTGGATTTTATTGTGTGAGTTTATTTCCACCAACATTTTAGTTCACACTCCATTATCTAGCATAAGGATGAAGAAAGTAGACAACATGACAAGAGAGATGAAATGGTCATTAGTATACCAACCTAGTTAAAAAGAGGAGGGGAGAGAGATAACATAGAGTTCTAAGAAGTTGGAAGGGAAGAGGAGAAATTAACCAAATGATGATCTTGATGATCATCATTTTTCTACATTAGATGTGCAAGTAATCATATGCTCAATATTGAATGTAAAAAATGATCATAATCAAGCTCATCATCATTCATATAAAAGATGCCAATTCATAGGGCATGAGGATAAATGTCATCATAAGGCATAATAATTTCATGTATCAATAGAGAAATCATAACCTCATCAATCATCATTAGGTTAGAAGTTTCACATGGTAAATCCTTACTAGGTATATTTTCATCACTTTCAAAAACCATAGGGGAAATATAATTAATATGATTCTTGTGGATAAGTGGATGAGTATGTCTAAAATGAAAGGATTAGCACTAAGCAACTCGATGAAGGACACAAAGGCTAATACATAGTATTATAATACTTCCATTAAAAATACATCTTCATGCATCAAGTATAAAATATGATTTAAAATGTCAAGAATTAAAAGATAGTATATTACTAAAGATAGAAATATATCAAAGAGCGTAAATGTATACATGTATAATACTTTCATTGAAAATACATCTTCATCCATAGTCTAAAATATAATTTAAAATATCAAAGAATTAAAAGATGATATGTTATAAAGGATAGAAATATATCAAGGAAAACATAAATGTATACATATAAATCAAATAAATAAAAAATGATATGTTACAAAAGATAGAAATATGATCTAGAAAGAGTTGTAATAATAAATTATTAAGAATAGGAAGTTGAGATAATAGAAATCTCACTATGTATGAACAAATCTAATTAAAATATCATAAATATATGACAACAAAGATATCACTATGTAGAAACATACTCTATTTAAAATATGATAAGTATATAAAAACAAAGATAAATATATGACAACAAAGATATCACTATGTAGAAACATACCCTAATTAAAATATGATAAGTATATAAAAACAAAGATATTACATATTGAATAATTTTAATTAGGTACCCAGATATTTTAAAAGCATACTTAATCGTTTGATAAAGAATCTTCGGGCTGGAATTTGACGGTCTATTTGACCGTTTTTTCAATTTTAGACCGTATATTACAGCTATAAAATTTATTAGACCGTATAGTTTGACTTGCTATATTTTTATTAAACTGTAAAAAATTATTATAAGCGAAATATAATATAGTATTTTAACTTATAATATATATCATTTTATAATTTTTATTGTAAAAAGATAAATTAAATTAGAATAGAATATAACTTTTTTGAATAATTTCTAAAACGAATTTTAGAAACTTTTGACATTTTTATAATAGCTATTATTTTTTTTATATTAATATATGTGACTTATAATATTACTATAAAAATATATATTAATTTAGAATCTTTTCAAAATAGAATATAATTATTTTTAACTTTTAAAATATATTTAAAAAGATTTGTTTTTAATATGAACTTAGAAACTTTTGTTAATTGTTAATTATAACAGTAGATTTTTATATTTATTACTAATTTTTCAAGATATTGCATTTATAAAAAGATTTTATATAAAAATTCATAAATTAAACAATTTTTTTGACAGGCATTTAAATAATCAAACCGTCATAAAAATTTCATATGAGAAGTAGGGGTTTCATATAAGAAGTAGGGGTGACCGTCAAATTCCAGCCCTGCTTCCAGGCATAAACATCGTCTAGGAAAAGTTAAAATTCATGAGAGTCCGCGCGTGTCCTATTTCTTCGTTTGTTATAATTCATCAAAAGCCGGCCACTGTAAGTTTTGATCTCCCTAGAAGAAACACGTGGCACATTGATTTGAATGCTACAAATAAACAAGAACTTGTGTTTTGACAGACCGGTTTCAGTTCCACTAAACGCTCTTCCAGAGTTTAGGAAATATTTGCTGCGCTATATGAAGCCGTGAAATAATTAGTAAGAATGAGTTTACACCTACTCAGATGCAACCCAACTGCATAAACAAGAGAGTTTTTAATAGCACTTCCTGTATTAATGGAGATTTCAATTTGATCTTTCTGTTAAAAAGTTTTTGACAACTCACACAGGGAAAAAAGCGCGATTTGGGAGTCAAAGGAGAGTCTAAATACCAGTGTGTGATGAGATGTGTGAGGCGTAACAACTGATTCTCATACTCAAACCCAACATCTCCATTTTCCACACTCATTCCAGCCTGCTGGAACGACACCACCATTGCAGTTGTGGGTGCTTTCTCAGGTATTTGCTTTCATTTCCAAGGTTCCCATTTTATCTTTTTTTCTATTGAAATTTTGGGGACTGTGGAAAAACATTGTAGTTGCAATTTTGGTTAGAAAGAGGTTTTCAAGATAAATTCTTTTTCAGTTTTTTGAACTTTGAGAAATCTATGCCATGGTATCTGTGCAGTGTTTGGAAATGAGTTTGGAGAAAGAGAAAGACAAGGAAGCGGAAGTGGTTTGGAGATTTGGTTTTCATGGTATGGAGACCAAAATTCTCATTGCGACAATACTAGCTATGGGAATTATGCTTATCGCTAGCCAGAACATTCCTTTTTGGGGATTCAGCAACGAGTTTTGCAAGAATCTGGCAGAAAAATTCCTCCAGAAAGAATCGAGCGTGCATATCACCATTAACACCATTGCAGGGCCTGCTAAATCTGGCGGATCTCCAGCGGAAGAGGAGGAAGACCAGAGCAACGACAAGCGGGTATTTCGAGCCTATGGCAATGCGGGCTACCTGTTTATCCAGATGGGTGCCTACAGAGGTGGTGACAATACTTTTTCTGTTGTTGGGCTGGCATCAAAGCCGCTTCATGTTTATGGGAAGCCTGGGTTTGAATGCGAGTGGATCCCCAAGAATTCGACCCTGGGACCTGTGAAAGGCCGAGCCTTTAAGATCCTGCCTGATTGGGGCTACGGCAGGGTTTATACTGTGGTGGTCGTCAACTGCACTTTTGCAGACCCCGTGGACAGTGATGGCGGCGGAGGGGATCTCATTCTTCATGCCAACTATGGCAACGATTTCGAGCACCCAGAGCGAATCGTTGCTTTGACCGAAAAGGAAAATGCTTACAATGCCAGTATTTTCACAGCTCCGCCGCGCTACGATTATCTCTACTGCGGGTCGTCTTTGTATGGAGATCTGAGCCCGCAGAGAGTGAGGGAGTGGATGGCTTATCATGCTAAATTCTTTGGGGAGCGATCGCATTTTGTTTTTCATGATGCAGGAGGCGTACACGAGGAGGTTAGAAAAGTGCTGGAGCCATGGATTGAGGCAGGGCGTGTGACACTACAGGACATCAAAGATCAGGAGCAGTTTGATGGGTATTATCATAACCAGTTCTTGGTTGTCAATGATTGTCTCCACAGGTACAAATTCATGGCCAAATGGACCTTCTTTTTCGATGTGGATGAATTTCTGTATGTTCCGGGGGGCTCGGGTATCGAATCAGTTGTTCAAGAATTCTCCGATTACACCCAGTTCACCATTGAGCAGTACACCATGTCCAGTAGATTATGCTTGGAGATAGACAATTCGAAGAATTACTCCAGGTAAGAGATCTAATATTTCGGAATTGGTTGTTTTGCTTATAAATTCTGTGTGTTTATGTTTCAGAATTTGGTTTTTTGTGATGTGCAGCCTGTGGGGCCTCGAGAAGTTGGTTTTCAGAGACGTGAAGAAGCGCGTTAGAAGGGATCGAAAGTATGCAGTGCAGGCCAGAAATGTGGAAGCTACTGGCGTTCACATGTCTGTAAACTTCCATGGCAAAAGCCAGCACAAAACAATGGGGAAGATCAGATATTACCACTATCATAATACAATTTCCAGCAGAGATGAGCCATGCAAGGAATTTGTGAAGCCCTCCATGAAAGGCGACGTGAGATTTGTGCAAGACACTCCATTTATATACGATGGTACATTGACAGACACTGCTGCATCCGTTAAAGAGTTCGAGGTAGAGCAAATAGGATCTAAGCTTGCATCTACTGCACAATGAATTTCAGTCAAGAACAATTCATTTCAGTACCGGTTGGCCGGTTTATCAACTGGTCGTTACAGTTGATCAAAACCAATGGAGGAGGGGGGATTTTTTTTTTGCTAAACTAGCAGAAGAGGCAAGAAAAATGCTGAAATATTAATTAGCTGAGCCAAATGTTGTAGGTAGGCAGGTAACAGTTGTAAGGCGTAGATGTAAGAACAGTCTGTATATCAAATTATTCAGCATGTCACAAAAGTTCTCACGGGAACAATTGCGACATCGTTGTCGATTGTAATTTGTACTGCCTTTTATTAGGCAGTTATTAATGCATTTATAATTTATAATTACTTGTTAATTGTATTTGAAAATAAATTAAAAATTATTTTTTTTAGGTAAATAAATATTTATAAAATTAAGATGTAAATGTTCTAAATAAAATATTTTTAAAATTGATTGATGGTATTTACTGATATTCTTAATAGTTGATTTTCTTTTTTTAATTGTAATTATGAAATTAGTCTATTGTAATTAGTATTTGTCTTTTATGTAGTTATAAATGTATTTATAAGATATATTTAGTTATTGTTAATCTATTTGTTAATAAAAAAAAAATTAAAAATATGGTAAGTAAATATTTATTAAATTAAGATGTAAATTTTTTTATTGGTATTTTTAATGTTTGAAATGTTATCTTTTATTGTTGTCTAGATGTAATCTAAAATAATTAATAATAATTTTTATACAATATTATTTTTTACTATATTAAAATATTAAAATATTTTAATTAGTTATCTTTGACAACATAGACTATTTACTCTACATTATTCAAAATACTTTACAATTATATTAAATATTATATATTGGGAGTAAACAAATTAAAACCTAAATAAAACTTTAGACCATTGATTATATTTTTTTTTTTTAAAAGGTAAGCTCCACCAAAGGGGGTGGTTCCCATTTTTTATTGATTAAAGCGAAATTTACAATCCTAAACCAAACAGCTTAGTCCCCCACTCTGCTAGCAGCCGCCGCCGAATCCTTTCTGAGCACTCTAACAAAATCTAAATACTGATCGACCCCAAGAGGCACAAGCAATAAACTCTTACCATCGGCACCAAAGTTAGCCAGCCAATCGGCAGCCCCATTTGCCTCTCTGTAAACATGCTTTATGGAGAAATCCATCTTCTCCAACCGCAACCACGCCTGTGACAATAGCCTTTCCAATTTCCAATTCGTACATTTCTTATTATGTATCTCGTTGATACAAATCAATGAATCACCTTCAATATCTACATAGAGTTGGCCTCTTTTAATACACTCCTCCAAACCCCTGATTAAAGCTGAGAACTCGGCTTCATTATTTGTAGCCGAACCAAAATCTTCAGCAATCGCCCAAACCACCTTCCCTTTATCGTCTCTTAGTAAACACCCAATGCCATCCCGTCCAGGATTGCCCCTGGCAGCACCATCAAAGTTTAGTTTCAATCTCCCGCTTGGGGGAGTCAACCATCTAGCATGCTTCTTGCTCATATGTTGACTTGCTGCAACCTTCGAGCTGAATCCCATGGGGACCTTTAGGCCTCCCCACCGTTTACACAACAAATCATCCCACCTACTGTAGATTGCAATTTGTCTGCCTCTTGCTTTAGTGTTGATAGTTTCTATCACCGTAGTTTCAATATTGGCCAAAAGTTGATTGGTGCCTAGTTCCATTCCTTTAAATATACGCCTATTATGTTCCTTCCAGAGGTGCCATGCCACCATCGATGGCGCGCAGACCCAAATTCCAACCCATAAACATTTCTTGTGCAAAGATGGCCAGCTCACCAAAAAGTCCTTCATCCTTTCGTTCTTAGCCCCATACCAGCCAAGCTTTTCACAAAGCCAATCCCAGCAATCGAATGCCATAAGATAGTTATAGAGAAGGTGATCCACAGTTTCCTCCGCATTTTTGCACAAGACGCACCAAGAAGGGCCCTCGATACCAATCTTCTTGAGCCTATCTTCCGTCAGAGCTCTTTCATGCAGCGCCACCCAAAGGAAGGCTCCGGCTTTGGGTAGCACGTTGGTACCCCAGCATAAATCGTTGCGCCACCCCTCCATACTTCTTTCCGCACTTTGTATCAAATATCCAAGCTTAACTGAGTATTTTCCTGACTTCGCACCACATCATCTACTAATGTATCCTCTTGGTCGTTAATTGTAACTCTGCGCTCTTCCAGAAGTTTTTTGAATAAGCTTTTTTGTACATCATCGACCTCTAAGTTTTTAATATTAATCCAAGCCCAATGCACCAAACCATCAATCTCCACCCTTTTGCAATAATCGAAGACTTTGTGGCCAAGTCGAGCAGAAAGGAGCCATCTAATATTACTCAAATCCTCAACCTCACACAACGAAGAATAACCCTCCCAAGAATTAACCCAGAAGTCAGCATCCTTGCCATTGTTAATATGCCACGTTACATGATTGCTGATAATGCTACGACTTTCACACATGAAATTCCAAGCAGTCGAGCCAGGAGGAGGATTGGCGATGGAAATCACCCGTTTGTGGTCAGGGGAGTCCAAGTATTTTAGTTGCATTAATTTGCACCAAGGACGATTCGGGGAAAAGAACATCTTCCACACCAATTTGGCACCAAAAGCCATATTCACCATTCGAATATCTCTGATGCCCACCCCCCATCATTGGCACCCCTACAAACCTGCTCCCATTTAATAAGAGGAACCCTACTCACTTCATTCGAGCCTTCCCAAATGAATTTTTTGAAAATGCTTTCCAAAGAAGCACAAGCCTTTGATGTGAGCTTCATGCATGACATTCCATATAAAGGTAACGCACATAAGACAGCCTTTAGCATAGTGATACGTCCAGCCAGGCTGAGCCATCTACCAGCCCACGAGGAGGCTCTAATCCTGCACTTCTCTATGCAGTCCACCCATAGTGATGAACACATGGCGCCAATAAACAGGGGAGTGCCCAAATACTTAGAAGGCAAGGAATCCACAGAAAATCCCAAACAATTGGTAATTTGCCTCTGACATTCCTTCTTCGTATTGAAGAAGTAAATTTTGGTCTTTTCTTTATTGATGAGCTACCTTGAACAACGCCCATAGGTGTCAAGAGTTTCTTTAATCGCAACAGCTTCATTCAAGGTGGCCTCCCCCCACAAGGCAGTATCGTCAGCAAACTGGCAATGAGTGAAAGCATCAAGATCACTACAAACACGAATACCTTTCCATAAGCCGAGCCTAATTCTATCTTTGATGAGACCACCAAACGCTTCAACCATGACAGTGTATAAGAAGGGCGGCAAGGGGTCCCCTTGGCACAAACCTCTAGAAGAGTGAAAAAAACTGCACAGATTCCCATTCACAGAGATGGAGAACCGCACCAAAGAGATGCAGGTGAACACTCTTTCTATCCACTCAACACAAAATCCCATCTTTCTCATAACACAGCACAGAAACTACCAACTTACAGTGACATAAGCTTTTTTAATGTCAAGTTTCACTAACATACCATTAAAATTTGCAGTCTTGATCGAATGGATGATTTCATTGGCCAGTATAATGTTGTATGTGATATCCCTACCAAGAGTAAACCCATTCTGCTCAGGGGAGAAGATCTTAGGTAGAATAAGCTTCAGTCTATTAGCCATAGCCTTCGATAGGATTTTGTAGGTAGTGTTGCAAAGTGAGATAGGGCGGAAGTCGGAGAAGGTTGTGCAATCATCCTTCTTGGCAATGAGAGCAATCGCCGTATTATTCAGGTCTTTTATGAATTTTCTTTTATTCTGAACTCCTCAACCAACTCCCACACATCATGTCCAATGAACTTCTAGCACTGCTGGAAAAAGAAAGTAGAGAAGCCCTCTGGTCCAGGCACCTTATCTGGGTGCAGCCCAAAAGTTTCTTTCCTAACCTCCTCCAGAGAGAAGGGGGGCATTAAACACTCATTATCCACCCTAGAAACAAGCTTCTTCACACAGTCCAATGCCTCGGGAACGTTCCAATCAACACCATCATCCGGAGCCAACATAGTGGAAAAAAAATTCATCGCTTCCCCCTCGATGTCCTCCTGAGTATTGAGGGACACACCATAAGCATCCTGAATTTTGTTGATTCAATTAAAGGCCCGTTTGGCTTTAACCGAGTTGTGAATAAAAATTGTATTACCATCACCGGCTTCCAGCCAGGCCTCCCTCGCCCTCGCCTTCTAGTAGTCCTCAATTTTTCCCGCCACTTCAGCCTGCCTACCCTTTAAGGACTTCTCCTTGTCGTAATCCTCCTGGTTCATCCCAGAAAAAATAATTTTCTCATTTAAGGTTGCTAACTCCTCCTCGATCACTTTTTCCTCCAAGAAAATGTCTTTAAAATTCTTCCTATTCCACTCCTTCAGTTTAAGTTTGATATAAGACAATCTCTTAAAGAAAACATAGCTTTTTTATCCTATTTCCTTAGGAGATCCCCGCCACCAATTTTCCAGCAAACCCAATAGTTCTGGGCACCTGAACCACATTCTCTCAACTTTGAAGTATGATTTCCTAGGCTTAATCAAGTTGATGATTTCCAAACTAACAGGGAAGTGGTCCAACAAGGAATTTAGAAGGATTTCGAAAGACAAACTGCTTGAGAGCTCCAACCAGTTTGCAGACACGAGGAATTTGTCCAGTCTTTCAGCAATGCTTGTGAAGCCCCGCCTTCTATTTGTCCATGTAAACTTCCCATTCGAGGGCGCCACATCCCATAGAAATTTATTTTCCACAAAAGCACGGAAATCTCTTATCACCACATTCTCATTCTGTAAACCCCCGCTTTTCTCATCAATTTTAAGAATGGCATTGAAATCACCACCAAGAATGATTTTTTCACCCTGCAATTTTGACAAAAAGCCAGTCAGTCTTTCCCAAATTTTTTGCTTATCGTTCATTTTGATAGGGCCATAGACATTAAAAAGCCCAAAAGCAAGGTCCATGCCGAGACAATGCACCTTGCAAAAAGCCCAGTTTCTACAACCACACTCACCATCAATGGCAAACACATACGGGTTCCAGAAGAACCCAAGACCCCCAACACTACCGAGCGAATCAACAAACCATGAGTGCCACTTTCTGCTATGCTTGGTAAGAGCATACCCCTCACTAGAACTCAGTTTGGTTTCTTGCACGATCACCAAATCAGACTGTAGGTTATCTAATTGACACTTAAACAAGTGCCGCTTGTCAGGGGCGTTTAAGCCCCTAACATTCCAAGTCGTAAGCCTCATTGTTTCCCCAGGGAGGGTGTTCCTCCCCTTGAACAGAGCAAGTATTCTCTAATCTTAGGTAGCCCTTGCTCTGCAGCCACCTCCTCCCTTTTCTGTTGGTTTGTGGGTCTGCCCTTGCTTTTCTTGAACCTAGCCCTGCCATCCGAAAAAAAAATTGTTGATTGGGCTATGCTTCTGGTTTCTATTATCCCCAAATCGTCGTCTCCCCCCTCACCAGCCTCACCTTCTGAAACTTCCTCTAACCAAGCTTCATTCCCTTCAGTCGGAAAGTTTCTCACTGATCGAGCTTCTTCACTCCGAGCCCGAGAAGACTCAAGAGGGTGGAAAGGAATGATTTGAAGGGCATTCACTTCCAGCCCCCACAGACCAGCAAGCATATCCGCTGCTGTGTCTATATCCAACCCTGCACACTGGACCATGGCAGCACCAGCCTCCACAGCAGAAATGTCTGCACCGACTCCCTTGCCAGCCACAATCTTGCTAGGAACACACACCTCCATTGGATTGAGGTTGGACGGCCCCGTTGGATGGTTATGTTCCTTCCCTTCCTTTTGGATGGCCACTTGACACTGAGCTGAGTCGTGTCTCCGGCTGCAACAACTGCTACAGAAGAACTTTTGCTTCTCAATTTCGACCTGTTGATCCCATACTCCAGCCGATGAGGAAATGCGAAAACACCTAGGTATTGGTTTTATTGCCAAAAGCTTGATGCGCGCGAAGTGGACCATATCGTCGTTCCCCATGTCAAGATCAACAGCTAAGCCTAAACAATCCCCAATTTTGTAAAGGCTAGCACCAGACCAAAACTCAAAGGGTAGATAATATAATCTTACCCACACTGCGCCTTCATAGGGATTTTTCATCCTTGGATCGAAACTCGGACTCCACTTCTGCAGATAAACTAGGTCTTCTTCAAAATTCCATGGGGCTTGGTTCACAATTCCATCCCTTTCAACTTCCGAGTTCAGTATCACAATGAAAAATTTCTTTAATAAAAACATGATTTTCACCAAAGTTCCCTAGACCTTGCCAATCCAATCCCTAATATGTTCTCGAGATCTAGATTTGCCAAAAATGCGCGATATAATAGTTGTTTGCTTTAGAGCAACTATGTCCTTGTCCGCTTCGTTGGAGACATCCACCATCATTGGACAGTCCCACCCTTCCCCCAGAATCATTTTTTTCCTTTCGGCAGTATCATAGAGGTTGTTAACGTTACTTGCGCCATGGGGCACTCCATTTTCCCGAGTCTGCCCATTCCTAGCCTATATGTTACGC
>VDFB02228305.1:0-12574 GCA_007258455.2 Sequoia sempervirens
TCAAACATATTGGACCAAAAAATAGAAAGGCATAACCTCCCAATGTAATATTCAAAAGCTATCCAAAACAACTTCCCTGCATGCCTAACAAAGCAAGTATTCATCGAGGTTATATTACAAGAACATCCAAAAAGCATAGAAAATTAAAGATAATGATCAATGGCTCATTCCTTTCTCTCTAAATCATTTTGATAGAAATAATCAAGAGGTCATTGGAATGGGAAAAATAAGGTAAATCATAAGAAAGATCAAGTAATAAACAAGCTAATGTTCTTCATATCTCTAGCCAAAGGGATGTGTTTTGTTTGTGATAAGTATCCAAAGTGATTGTCAAAGATAATTTCCATTGTTGGAAGGATGCATCCTAGGACATGTTATGGATGGTGGCAAGTTGATGGGTAGTTTAAAAATTCATTGATATAAGGCTAACCAACTTGTTTACTCAATGATCTAGACTTAAGATTTTCACATTTAGGTTTCCACTTTACAAATTTGCTACACTTGTTTCCATTTGTTTTGCCAAAGGTTGAAGATGACAATCAATTTATTGTGGATGGAAGTTTATTCTGAGTGAAAGTGAAATGGGGTAGATGTATTTTTTCAAATATTTGGATGTGTTTGATGTTTTTGTGTGTAACTTAAAGGCTATTTTTGGATTTTTTAGGTTATTTTATAATTGTTTTGATTTTCAAATTTTCCAATATTTTTGTGTTTTTTGAGATTTTGAACAAGAACCTAACCTAAAATACTATCCTAAGGGTCTCGAGGGCTGATCAAACATTATCCTTGCCTATGTTATACATGCAGAGACCATGTAGTTTGACATGATTACTATGTTTTTTTTTACCTTTTCTATTTTTTGACTTGTTTTCAGATTTTTAATATGTTTTGGACTTTTTTGGATTTTTGCATGATTTTGATGATTTGGATATGGATATGTGTGATGATATCAATGATATGTTTTGGTATTTTTTTGAAAACCAAGCTAGGGTCAATTGATATTATTGATGGATTGATGATGATAACATTGTTGATGATACACAACAATGCAAGGATAGTGTTAAGAAACACGAGGATTGGGAAGGTTATCTCGAGATGATGATGGATTGATTGAATTTGATTGATCAAGATTGTGAAGCTCAGTTTGCAACAAAATTTTGTTTGAATGATTTGATGTGACGTTGAAGTGAAAATTAGATTCAACTGATATTGATTTCTTGGATTGATGTTCGATGAAAGATAAACTTGATAAGGAACATCCTCTCGTCAAAATATGCCATGGGCTAGTGATTTGGAATTTTTCTCAGAAGTGGTGGACCAATTTTATTTCACATTTTCCAATGCTCATATCACCACATAAGTTGGGGATATAGATCAAGATTTATTCCTAAAGCAAGATGTAAATATCTATAATGTCTAGCAATATGCGAGATGCCATGGGTGGATGCTTGGATACATGTATGGATGGATGGATATAGTAAGTATGGAAATGATGCCAAGGATTATCTTGTGATAAGATAAGGTGTTTGAATAAAGAATGATCATTTGGATAATGCTTCATGGCTTAGATAATGCTAGGTAGGATAGGATCAATGAAAATGACCCATGTCAAGGTGTTTACCATAAGCAAGTGTAAAGTGTGCACCAATTTTTTAGCAAGATCAAGATAATTTGGAAGATGGATGGTAATGTGTTGGATAAATGGTTCATGGATGAATAGATTTATTATGGATAATATGGATGGAATGGGTGGGGAGTTTATTATGGATGGGATAAGATGCTTCCATGTGAATTAGATTACTGAAATGCTGGAGTCACATGATATTTGTTTTCAAGTTTTGCATCATGGTACTTGTCCAAAGGATTTCCTCCATAGTGTGGTTTTCACTAGAGGACAATTTTTATCTTTACTATTTTCATCATTTTTTTTATTTTTTATTTTTTTTTCTTGAAAGATCTATGCTCATGTTGAGCCACCTAGTACTTCTGACATTGATGCTTTTGGCATAAGGTTCCATTGATATCCTACTTGAAGAAGTTGTTTCGCTAAGATACATGCACTTAAATGCAACTTTTGAGAATTATGTTATGCTTTGTTTATACCAAAGTTAGCTTTATATTTGTGCACACATCACAATCGAATGTCTTCTGAATCCTTATGATGAAGGGTGGCTACCAATACATGGTCAATGTGAGAATTGGATATCATGCATGGAGGATTGGATGGTGAAGTGTGTTTAGCCATAGAAGATGGATTGGTTGATAGTTTGGAACCTTTAACTCTCTAAACTAGGGAAGATCAGAAATGATAGGTGGATACAAAAGTGTGGGTGGAATTAAGACCAACTGCTTTATATACTTTGTATGTTGCTTGAGAAGCCTACATTTGCATTTTTGGACGTCTTTGATGGATACATTTCCCTTTTTGATTTTTCTCCATAGTTTATTTGACTGATGGATTTTGATAGGGATAATATTTCTTTGTATTCTTTTGTATCCACTTGTATTTTATTTGTCCTTCATTCTTTTCTACTTCTTTTGGTTTGACAATGTTCTTCATGTTTGGATTCAAATCTTTTTTTTGATGTTGGTCCCAACTTGTGGATGGGATGATGGGTGGATGAAGATTTGTGACGTGGATGGTTGTAGTATTGGAATTGGTTTCATCATATGGATTCTTTGTGATCCCTATTTTGAAGTTTTCTTGAGATGAAGTTGCTACTTTATTGACTCTAGAATATCCTGTTATGTCTGACTTGTTTTCTTGAGTGGATAATGTTGGATACCTTCATACATGATGTCCTCAATTTGAATTTGGGATATATCTAATCTTGATGTTGACAACTTAGTTTGATTGTAGGAATCAATAACCTCTTGTTCTTGTGTAATAATTTCAAGAGTAGAGGAATCTTGTTCTAAATGAAGACCATCTATGTGTCCATCAAAAGAAAGCATCTCATGGGTAGATGGAGGAGTATGTGTTATATGGATATGATCATCATTTGTGACATCTTGCATAGATTAGTAATTCCCATTATATCATTGTAACATCTTGGAAGTATATGGTTTCTTGATCTTGATTAATTTTTGGAATTACTTTTGATGTGCTTTTAGATAAAGTTCTTGACATGGATCAATTTCAAAGGATGGATTACTTATAAAGGTTCTTGGATATCTTCATTAGGAATGGGAAGTGGCTCAATATCCTCTTGATCCTTGAGTGGACTTGGATCAAATGTTGAGTTGAGGATTTCTTCAATATTTGTAACCATGAGGTCAAAGGATGTCAATATGTCTTGGAAAGGACCATTGCTAGACTTTGGTGAAAGATGTTGATCATTCTTTGGAATAATTCTTGAGGTATGCCATCTAACTCCTTGGGTGATGCAGAGACATTTTCAACATGATCATTGGTGGATGGATCTTGAATTATGTCAATAGGAACAAATAGCGTTAACACTCCTTGAAATAGATCGTTGTTGGATATTGTTGAGGGGTTTTTATAATGATTAAAAAGTGACTCTTGATGTATATTGATTTGATCATTGGATGAGGTTAGAAACATCTCCAAAGGTGCTCATTGATGGATAGATCTTGATCATTGTCTCAACAGGTTATTTGTCCTTGATCAATAAGGTCTTGGATGAGATTTTTGGAGTTGAATACAATCTGATGTTTTATATTTTCTCTATGATACTCACAATAAGCTCTACCCTTATTCCAAAGAGATTTATGATAGAGTTGAAAACACTTACCTTTGGAAGAGTGATGAGTTTTGCATTAACTAGCTTGTGTACAATGCAGATTCAATTGGCTCTCCCAAAGGAGTGTATTCATTTTTTTTTATCTTGTGAGGTTTGTACTTGTTGAGATTGACCTTGTGGTGATTGATCTTGGAGATGTGGTGATTGATATTAGCATTGAGGTTGTTGATCTTCATATCCAACTTCTTGATATTTAAGATGTTGTTCTTGATGTGGTTGTGGACACAACTCAATTTTTTGATGACATGGTTTAACAATAGGAGAGTGTGTTAATTTTGGGGTGTAGATGTCTCTTGATGTAATGAATCAACTATTTTGGCAAGTGATGTAATTTGATGTCATAAGAGTTTTTCTTGATTTTGATTTTTACACCCTTGATATAGTTGATTTGGTTGTTGTTCAAGAATACTTAGAATATACACTTGTATTTGTATGGAATCATGAACAAATTGATTTTGGACAATGTTTTGATTTGGGATGATGTTTATATTTTGCATTATAGGTTGGAATTAAACATTGTTGTGGTTGGGAAACATATTTCTTTGATTTAGGTAACCTTGATTTTGCATGGTGTTACCTTGACTTGGATCAATATATTGAGTTGTCAACATATTGTTTGGATTTTGAATAATATTGGTGTGATTTGTAAATGTATCTATCCCATAGTTCACCAAGTGGGAATTTGGTATGTTCATGTTTGATAAGTTTGCACTTGGTGTATTCACATTTGGCATGTATTGATTTGATGGGATAATGTTGTTATGTTGAAAACTCGTGTATTGATTGTTTGGTTTATAGATTTTTAGGTTTTCAATTTGATTTAAATCTATCATAGGGAAAGGTGTTCCAAAATTTAGATTGGGAATACTCATATTTGTTGGATCATTGTGGTTTGTAGGATAACATGATCCTATGTGTGAATTGTATAAATTTGAGTGTTGATGATCAATTGGTATTTTAAGGTTTTGATAGTTTGGTTGATATAGATCACTCATGATGTATGAATCAAGTTTATATTCCATGTTCTTATTTTTCTTTGACCTTGTTGACCTCTAAGGAATTTAGGACCAATCATGAGATGAAGGATGAAATGGTGAGTGATTTGGACTATGAACCTTGAAACATTGGACAACACTAGACTTAGGGTTTGATTTTGATTTTTTGATTTGAGGATTGATAATGATAATTTGCACCTAGCTAAACATAGAAAAACAAAAGATAATTAGTCATTCAAATAGGCACAAACATCATCCCCTATGAGATTATTGATCATACTAAAGAATAAAAAATAAAAAATAAAGCACAAAAGAAAGAAAATGAAAACATGTAAAAAAATAGTAGATCAAACCTCAATCCAATAGGGGGATTGGTGTCACTTTGACATGGAAAATGGCCCTTTCCCAATCCCTTTGATAAGCTTCAATTCCCTTTGATTCCAAGTATATGGGATTGTGATGTAAATGTGTTCATAACCTAGTTGAAGTGATGAAAATGAGTGATTGTTATGAATGAATGTGCCTATAGTAAGATTGTGAATGAAAATGGATTTGATAAATGCTAATTTCCATCAAAGATAGTGATATAAATTGCATGATTGATGGATGGGAATGATTATAATGACTTTGCATGAAGAGGTGGACCAAATGGATGTGATAAATGCCAATTTACCTCAAAGATAGTGATAGCAATTATATGATTGATGGATGAAATGAGCATAATGACTTCATATGAGATGATGGGTCCATATTCAATACAGGAAGCCTCTATTTATAGGAGAGAACCATTGAAGAATGGATGAATTTGGACAATGTGGGACTAAAATGGGGACCAATAGCATTGTGACACTTGTCATAAGGCTAATGAAATCCATGGGGATGTGTGTGGAGCATATTTTGAAGAATGTGAAGATTTAAGGCATGTAGGTGGATTTGTAAGAGAATGTAAGAGAATTGAAGGCATATGGTTGAGATGTAAGAGAGACAAGATGACATGTAAGTGCAATTAAATTCCTTTGTAAGAGGTATTTAAGACCTTGTAAGAGGCTTTAAAAGACTTTGGAGTGAAATTGAATGAAGGGGTGGTTGAGAGGAATATTCCAAAGAATATGCCTTTGAGAGGAAAACCGGATAATTAGTTAATTAAAAGAAATTATTTTCATGTGCAAGCTGGTTAGTTGATCATAGGTTTATTTAACCTTAGTGAGGTTAAAAGCTAGAGAAATGGGTAATGAGGATTAGGAGAAGATTAAAGTTAATTAATTCATAATTAGTCAACTTGAGTGGATTAGGGGATTTATGACATTTGTTAAATAGTTAAATTTATTTAAAAAAATGAGAGGACTTTAGGGTTTTAATTAAATAAATTTATTTATTTAATTAAATGTGATGAAAATTAGTTAGGGGAGGTTGAATTAATCTGATAAAGTTAATTATTTGATTAATAGTAGAAATTGTTAAATTAACTAAATAATAAAGATTATTTAATTAAATGATTAAAGCATAAGTGATTTGGGAGGAAATGATGTTAATTAATCATAATCAGATGTTTAATATCATTCAAGACTATTTAAGTGTCTATATACACCAAGGGGTTAGAACATATAAAAAAAACATACACACAGGCACACAAAAACTAAAGGATTTGAGTCAGCAAAGTGAAAGAGAACTCAATGTAGAAAGATGTCTCAGTATTATGTGTCATCCCAAAATTAAGAAATAACATACAAAATAATTCTTAAATGGAGAGAAGAATATAAGGATCGATTTCTTCAAGAGAAGAATACATACAAAAGATAGGGAAGCAATCAATGTCAAAGAGAGAAAGAAGCATATACCCATGATGAAGAAGGATATAGGTATTTGATCTAGTATATACAATTGAGAATAGAGGAGATAAGAGAATTTAAGAGGGGAATGAAAATTCCAAGAGAGATGGATCCATAGGTACTCTCTTAGGGAGGGTTGAACAAATGCACCGTAGATATGTAGACCTATGGAAGGGTGAACAAAAGGCTCTATAGATGCTCAGTCCTGCAGAGTTGAACAAAGAGATCTCACAAGATGAAAGTGCTTTACAGGTCCTTGAACTTACAAAGTACATGCCCCATGTACTCGATCCTAAAGCAAGCCTGATGTGATAGGCTTTGCAAATTTTTATAGGCCCTTACAAGTACTCAGTCCTGCAAGGTTGATTGAATGTAGCTTCATAGGCACACCTGCAAATCAACATGTTAATCAGTAGACAAAACATGTCATATTTGAAAAAGCCATGTAGGTAGACAAATAGTCACACAGACATTCAAAAATTTGAAAGCTTTCAAAGAGGTCCCTCAAGAGCCCCTCAAAAGAAAAGGGGGTCCTTAGGAAGAACACACATCTCTAGAACAAGTTATCACTGCCCCCAACATATAGCAAAGTAGAACCATGCAAGATACTATAGAAGGGAGGTGTAAGAATCTCATGGGAAAATGATTAGAAAAAATAGGATAGAGGTAGGCCTCGATATCACTTGTTATTTGAAGAAGAAGTAGGTGCATCAAAAAATAGATGAGTGATCACACAAGAATCATGAATTTGTGTTTTATCCTTCAAGGCCTTACATTCACTAGTGGAATGGCCAAGCGCTTGATAGTATGCACAGAAAGAATGTTTTGTTTTATCATGCTTATGAAATTTATTATTTGTAGGAGGAGGAAGAGTAATCAAGTGGCCTTGAGATGATTCAACAAGATACACTCTTTCTTAGATAGAGGATGAGGAGTAGGAAGCAACCCTTTCTCTAGTGAAGAAGAGTTTTATTTCTCAGAAGAAGAAGACACAAAGATAGAAGACAATGGAGGATGAGTCAAACGAGATTGAGCAGAAAATAACATCGGCATTCAACCATGGTTTCAATTTAGATTGTTTAGATGATTAACCGAGCCCCAAATTATTTTTATGGGGTACACATTCTATAGGGACCTAAATTCCTTGTTCATTACACTCGCAACATTTATTTCCACAAGCATATTTAGAGACAAGTTTAAAGTCAAGGCCATAATGTGTTTACAAGTCTTGAAAAGGAGGATCTCCATAGAGAGAATTATCCAACCATGGGGATTATACTCCTCTATAAGATCAACATCATCCTTCTTGACAGGACTTTTGATATTAGCTTCTTTAACAGAAGTGTGATCATCTTCCTCAAAAGGGGAAGGATCAACATTACGAATGTTACAATTTTTGTTCACATTATCCCACAATGCAAAAAGAATAATCATCTTTGATAGTGGGTTTGAATGATGTTATCGAAAAGTCTAAGTGGATTGGATCAACTTTATATTCCCCAAAAAAGGAATCTATAAAGTCTAAAGAACCCAATCATCATCGAGACATGCATTCTCTTGAGAAGAGGTAGAAGGAGAAAACTTATGATTTCTTTCTTCAAAAGGATCTTCTTTATGGATACATGTCTCAAGAGTATCCTTTGTAATAGGTACTACCAGAGTAGACATCAACACATTGGAAGATATTGAAGGGATAAGAGTAGGAAAAAATGAAGCCTAAACAGTAGCTTCCAACTCACATAAATGTATGGCATGACTATGACTACTTGATTATTATGAATGAACTTAATGGATTTATGTAAGGTAGACAGGACTACACCCATAGCATGAATCCACAATCTGCCAAGAAGAAGATTATAAGGTAATTTTTCTGACATAACATACACAAGGGTGGGTACGGTAATAGGCACTAATCTAAAAGGAAAGGTTATCATTCCTAGGGCTTGTTGACCAATACTATCGAACCCATGAATAACAAGAGAAGAAGAGATAAGTTAAGTTGGATCAATTTTAATTTTAGGAAATAGATCAAAGCTACATATGTTGAGTGTTGAACCGATGTCAATGAGATTATTCTAATACCAATATGATTTGAATGTTAAGTATGATCATAAGAGCGTCCACTTTCTTTTTTACTTCCAAAGGTTGGAGTCCCTATGGATAGAACGTAATATTTGGAAAATCCACATGAATATGAGCTATCAATGCATTAACATCTGTCGACCTAGTAGAAGAAGGAAAGAGGATATTTTGCAAGGATTCTTGAAGCATACCTTGGTAAACTAGAGTAGACTGAAGCAAATCCCATAGTGAGATCTTGGCCAGAGTAACATGGAGTTTCCCAGCAAGATTGTAATCACCAAGTGCTTTAGTTGTAGGCTGATCAATATTTTGTTTATTCCTTCTAGTATTATAAGTATGGGTTTCCGCTCTATAAGAGGAAGCCTTAGAAAGATCAAGAGAATCATTGTTAAATGGAACACCATTAATAGAAAAAATCCTTTTAGGAGAAGGAATAGTTGGGATCGAATAAATAACAAGTCTCTTAGGCCTTAAGGGGTAGTAGAGACATAGGTTACATTTAAAAATTCATCACAATTAATAGAGGAATCATTTGAAGATATATGCTCAACATCTATTCTTGGAGGCTCTGATGTGAGAGGAACCTCATCATCCACTAATGCATCATCTCTAGAAGAGAGTGCATTGGAATGAAGAGAAGGTAGAGTAACATTAAGAAAGGTATCAATGATTTCATCTTCTTGCAATAATATATCCTCCAAATCGAGAGAATTTTCATGAGAAGGATCAAAGATACCAAGTGGCATGGGTAAAGCCAAGTCACCATCACATGGATGAAATGGAACATAATTAGTACTTTGAATAAAATCATGTATTGAACTAATAAAAGAGGATATTAAATTCATTTTGAAAATAATAAGTTAAATAAACAATACGTATTTTGGGGAAGGTGTTTTCATGCCAAGTTCACCAAAATGTAGAGAAGAGGAATTTTCTACTCACGAGTCTCTTTATTATCAATAGAATCCTAGGGAGTGAACTACCCGAAACTACCTCAAGGAATAGAGTGAGATCTCTAGAATCAAAAAGAGTAGGTCACATAGGTTTTTTGGAGAAACTAGCAAGTTTTCAGCCAAAGGACAAAAGCATAGAGTTCAGTCTACAATGTGGTGTGCTAGAGTCCTAGAGGCATGTTGGTGTCCCATATGGACTAAAAACTAAGAATGTCTCAGAAAATAGTAGAGTGACTACTTCTATTATGATTGTTAAGAACTCTAAGGATGTGGGAAAGTAATAGAAAGAAATTTCTTACAACAACCCAAGTAATGAAGCCTCCAACAAAGAAATGTATTCAATACCTACACACATGAGATCAAGGGAAAATTTTGGGTTTGTTTAGGCGCTTGCCTCAGTCAAACCCCGTTTTGGTGTTCCCACCTCCATGGACAACCAGATAGATAGAGAGAAATAATAAATATAAATGAAATGAATGTAAGAGTGATAAAAGCAAACCCCACTCAAAGAGGAGGACCCATATCACAAATTAGAGATGCAATAGATAGGGGATGTGAGAGATCCCAAGATGCTCAAACATACAAGATAAGCAAGATAGATATCACCTAAAAGGCTTGAGGAATCCAAGGAGAGACAACACTATAGGATCCAAGAGAGTTGTAAAGAGTGTTGTCAGAACTTGAGAGCTTGAGTGCTATAAAAAGATGTAGAGCTGTGATGGGGTCATAAAATTTATGCTCATATGTTATACAATAAAATCATATATTTCTTCCTAATGCATTAGTGTTAAAAGTGGATTTGGAAGTAATGATTGAAAGTTCAGCTTGTTTAAAAAGTAAAAATATAAAGTAAATGTTTGATTTATTTTTTTTAGTAATTAAATGTGATCCAAATTTCCTCTAATATGTATCCATGAAGTGTTTAAGATGATATAATGCAGATAAATGAGTTATTAAATAACTCATGGGAAGAAGAAGCTTCATAGACACTTGTAGTAGAGAGCTCCAAACACTTGAAGTAGTTAACTCCTGAAAGCTTTGGAGGGCTTTGAAGAAATGATGAAGATAGAGAAGACTCCCAGGACATTTCTACATTCATGAAAAATCATGGAGCATCAATCATTCCTAAATTAATGGGATGAGTGTTTGTTTCATGTTGAGTTTTAAGATCTCTCACAGTTATTAGATTTCATGATTCCTTCTTCCACCAAAGATAACTCAAGATACTACATCAATCAATTGTTGTTGCATGATTATAGCATGTTATTCATGTTAATAATCAATGATTTTGGCAAGAAAAGTGAAGAATAATTTCTTCATTCACGTGGAGAACTGAAGACTTCATAAAAATTAGGCATTCAGAAATAGTCAAAAATGCAGTCTCAGTAAAACAACGATATATCCCTCGTTTCGCAATGAAATTAGAAACTTCAAAATGATCTAGAAACTAGATTTGAAGATCTAAAAACCCTTTTGAGAATTTGGAATGTGTTGTAGTAGGGAAGGAGAAGTAAGCGTCAAAAAATGACTGAGAGAAAAGTGGCGCAATGGAGGACAGCAACTTCAAGTTTCTTAAAGTTTTATAAACAACCCCTCAAAATAGGATCTTGGATCCACATTCTTAGTGGATTGATATAGAATATGAATTCTATAAATACAATGTAATAATTTGATCAAAGGGAGGGGATTAGAAAGGCTTGTTTCAGCCCGAGGAAATATGATAGATCTAGTTTCATTTACCAGCAATGTAATTCCAGATTTCTAGATTAAATTTGAATTCAAACAAAACTTTTTTATTTCCAGCAAAAAGTGTCAAGAATGTGAGTTTTAGTTTTGGCATCATTTCTAGGGATAGGTGTCATTAGGGAAGGGAGCAAATTAGTTTGGCAGCCTTTTAGATTTAGAAGTTCCTCAAGAAAGATTCGTTTCTCAAAATCCCCCCAAAATACCAGTTCTAAAGAGAAACCCCCATATCTATTTCAAAATATCCTTAGTTGGAGGACCATCACTCCAAATCCTAGCAAAGGATATTTCTTTAAGGAAAGAATTGATGGATTATTGATTGCAAGAGGTGCAGAATACAATGAAGATATCTTGTCTTCATTACAAAAGCTTGCAAGAAAGAGACTTATTTGGAGACCTTCAAAATCCAAGAATGGCTGCCCAATTAGATTTTTGAAGTCAAAGGAGGGCTGCCCAATCAGAGATTTGAAGAAAAAAGAGTTGTTTCCAGTCATGCATGCAGCAGATCAGAAGGAAGGATTGCAAGATCTCTCCAATCAGCCCATGTATTTTCTAGAATCAGAAATCATGAAGGAGGTTTCCACTAAAAAAAAAGATGAAGCATTGAGTTTCAAAAAAATTGTCATCTTCTTTTCATTCTCTTCTCACAGAAAATTGAGTGCATGGAAACATACTTTGAGAAAGGGAAGATATTTTTCAGAACCAGTTAATGGTTATGTGTAACCTCTCTACATCATTAAGTAGAGTAGGTTAGGGTAGATTTGATTTTTGCAAATAAGTGTTTTGCACATGCTATTTCCTCTTCTCAAGGGTTGTAAGTATGTAATTTTCTATGCAAGTTGTTGCTCTAAAAACTTGTGGCAGATATTTTGGCATTATGGATGACTGGGTAGTGCAGAAAAATAATGATGAAGCAATTTGAGTTGGTATTCAATGTAAAAGATCAGGTTGCAGCTCTCAAAAGTTGAAGAAATTCTTTGCATGCAGCATGGAGAAAGTGAAATTCAACTTATGCATAATGGTTTCATGGAAAACTAAGATTAAATCAGGTATTTACTTTATTATTTTACTCTTATTCAACTTAAAGTTCTTTCATTTTACTCAATCCACTCAAAAGAAGAAGAAAAACATCTAAAAGCAATTCTAAAGATTTAAGGAGCAATTTGAACCTATCTAGAGCTATTTTGGAACTATTTTGGAGCTGTTAT
>VDFB02228307.1:0-22058 GCA_007258455.2 Sequoia sempervirens
CAAAGTCACTCAAATCCCATGCCATTGTCTTCGTGAAGATGGTACCTACGCTGATCTCAAGGCTATGCAAACTAAGTTCCAGAAGCATGTTCATGATATCTTGATGGAGATTTTGGATCACATTTCAGTGATTTCAGCTAGTTTCAAGAAAGCGGCTGAAGATGTCAGAGAATGCATGCATACAATCAAGGAGAGTGACAGAGAATTGAAGAGACAGATTATTGTTTTGGACAGCGTCAAAGTGCCAGGAGACAAAGAGATTGATGAGTTCTTGGTCGAAGTATTAGACTGAGATGACATGAAGTGATCTGCCAGTTGGAACCTGCAGTTAATTTCGAGGATAGAATCAAGAGCAGCAGTTAACTCGACTTTCAGTCTTGAGTTCACTTGCTGATTTCATTCATGCTTATCTCTTCCTTAGGATTATCTTCACAGGAGTTAGGGTTAGGGTTTCCAGTTAACTGAGGGTAGTGTCCAGTTAACTTTGCTTTAAATAAGGACGTGTATGTTTGCACATTGTCCATTTAGGTTAGATGTACCAGTTAACTGATGGTAGTTTTCCAGTTAACTGTATAGTTTACTTTATTAGGGTTTAGTAATAAATCTTGCATGCATTGCAAGACTGTAGTTGACTCAAGGTGATTTTAGGGTTCCCTACACCTTTCGATGTCTATATAATAAGAGTTTTTTCTCATTTGTAATTAACTTTTGCGTGATAGCATACATGTTGTGCCCACCTTGCCTGTAGTATTGCTATTTTGTATCTGTTCAAGAACTTTTGCACGAGAGAGAAATATATGATGCGCCCACCTTGCCCCTCAATATTGCTCGTTCTGTATCTGTTCATGCGTTTTTACTATTATGATGAATTGTTATGCCACATAGGGTTTCATGCAATTATAATGGTGAATTCTTTCCTGTTTTGTGTTCAATAAACTTGTCCAGATTGAAATGATAGTTGTGCCACCTTGCCTTCAAGTAGAGAATTTGTACTGGGTTATCGTGTGATGTGTGTGAACAATAAACTTATTCGGATTGAGCCGATAGTTGTGCCACCTTGCCTTCAAGTTGAGAATCTGTACTTAGTTTATCGTATATTGTTGTTTCCAATAAACTTATTCGGATTGAGCTGATAGTTGTGCCACCTTGCCTTCGTTGAGAATCTATACTTGCTTATCGCCGATAACCTTTGCTCCATTTCCTCATGCTCTGTTTTCTTGAGGAAACCGGATAGATTTAAAGTAGTTAGCTTAGTTGTAGTTAATGATCTGCGAAACCAGAAAATCCTTAGCTGCAACGTTCTTGGTTTTTTAACCTTGTGCCTCTTCCAACTGAGAACAAAAAGATAGGACTTAGATTACTTTTCTTTTCCATGCATTCCAGCACTATGAGGGAGTTTCCCCAATTTGAAGAAGAGCACTCATTACGCTAGCAGGCATAGTCAGTGTTAAGCATGTTATGTTGGCTGATTTTTAGCATCATAAAGAAGATGTATCCAATCATGGTAATTCCACATCAAGGTTACTTAATTTCAAATTTGCATACAAATTCTAAATCTTCATATTGTAGTAGTCCAAGCCTAGTATCTCATTGATGTTAACATTTGAGAACAAAGCTTTAATGTTAATTCATTGGATAGAGATTGGAAATTTCCTGACAAGTGTTCTAACATAAAAAATATCAACTGGAAACAATGAGGATAGCCGAAAGATGATATCAATAGCAAATGATTAGGAAGCCTTATGGCCAACGTCAGATTATAAGAAAGTCTGATTCTACATGATAAGAGATCACTATTCTAGCTAGCAATCCCATGGCACACTAGTAATTTAAGTCTGAATGGACACTTCAGGCTCAGTACTACCAGATTAGTCATATGATCTGATCTTATGCGTAAACCAATCATTTGTCTCATTAAGGCAACACATGTTGGAATATTCCATCATTGTCTACTTGTATATTATTTATTTGATTTGTTATTGTTTGTTAGTATCTTTTAGGATACGTGTGAATAGTGTGTTATTTGGTATGGAACTCATGAGTGCCATTTAATGCACACGGTTCACCACTCTTCACATGTACAAATTCCCATCTCATTATACAAATGTAATATTCTATTGCATTTTAGTCTCTGATAGCAGAATAGCTTGAAATTTAACTCTAAGAAGACTTCATAGGCTCATACTATATTTCATCACTTGCTGATAGTTTCTAGCATGTAATCTTGTTTGGGTTAATTTCAATTGTTGAGCGTCCCTTGAAAAATTTAAAAATTGATTGACATCATGCAGCTACAATGTTAAAATAAAACATTCAAATGTGCAGAAGGATATTGTAGCATGTAAATTTACCTGGGATATCAGACTTGTGTTGCCACTTCCAGACTCAGTACTGACCAGATCTGCTGGAAAGTTTATGCCAGTCCTGGGCTCAACTACTTCTCTGAAACTTCTGTTTGTCTTCTTTGTTAGATGTGGCATATTGTGTTCTTCAATATGTTCCACTCTGCAATAACTTTGTACAGATTCTTCTCTCTCTTTCATGATTCTTGCAGTTGTATCTTCAATCGGAATAGCCAATAATTTGGAAGATCTTCAACCCCTCAATCAAAATAATAAAGAAAAATCAGCTTTCTAATTATGCCATCACAGAGTAGAAGACTAGCAAGCCTGCTATAAATATATAAAACCTATAAATTCCTCTACATTTAGGTTCCATTACTAGACAATAGTAATACCTATACTAAGAAATAGATTTAAAATGTGCTTAGCCCATCCTTGTGGTAATTAACAATCAAAACTAAACTTACAAATTGTTCAACAGGGGAACAAATGCAGCTGCAAGAATGAATACAGGAAAAGGTGGATAATGTTGGCATCCACTCCATCGATTTGTCAACATGAGTGGGGTAACTCTTTCCAAAATAACTGAAAGTGTACCTGCTTTGACTATGTGACTGGCTTGTGTTTCTCGTGCATTTCCCTTACCAAAATCAAATGCAGAAAAAAATTTATGAAAACAATACCATTTCCCATAATTAAATTCTTGCAACCAATCTGATTTCCTACAACTGGCAGCAGGGTTACTACTACTCCTTTTCATCAAACAGAAAAATAATCCATCTGTCATATGGGCTAAAGATGCATGAGCTGCTCCAGTAACTAAGTTACCAGGGGCATAAACCTGGTCAGATCGATAAGGAGCACTGTCAAAAATTAAGCCAAGTCCCAACCATCTCTCACAGCTATAACTAAATGGTGAACGTGACTCAGCTGCAGAGATAATTGGATCTCCACCATGGAAACCTGGATTAGAAAAAAGCAGCCAACTGTTCTGCATGTTGTTTTACTTTTAGATGCAAAGCAACTACAAAACTGTGAGATGGTTACAGATAAAGACTTAGATCATAGGCACATCAAAAGACTCTGATCAGCCTGCAGAGAAAAAGGAAAAAATGGATGTTAGTAGATTGTTATTCTGCATATTACTGATGTTCAAAACAGATAGTAAATTCAGGACCATATAGAAAAACATTAATATTTAAACTCTGAATAGATAGTGCGAGAAGAGCAAACATTGTGATGCTTGTGCATTGTTATTTGAAACTAATCTTATATCCATTAGCTGTAGATGAATCAGATTTTTCCAGTTACACCAGCAGCTTCATAAAGTTCTAGACTTTTAGTAATACTAAACAAAGCATAAATTACAAGCTAATATAAGGGATATTAAAGAGTGTGCTTGTCATGTCACAAGCATAAGTTCTCTCATGACCCTAAGTCTATTTTTTGCAATTTTTCCCATAGGCCAATGGGGTGATGGAAAAAGGGAAATTAATTAAATAATTAAATTAAGTTGTTGAAAAGTAACTTTAAGTTATAAATTAAAAGATGACTTAAATTTAATTATTTAAAAGGTTGTTATAAGTAATTAAATAAGTGTCACAAAACCCAAGGTGAGTAAAAAGGACAGTTTATTATATTTTTATAACTTTAAGGAGTAATTGTCGGAAAGAAAATAATATTATTTTATTTCCTCGAAAAAGTTATAAAATGGAGACATGTTTTCAAAAAGGATCTTCTTGCTCATTTGAACAATTTTATTTCTAAAGAATTAACATGCATTCTTCTTTCTTTCCTAAGGACAAAAACCTTCCAAGCCTTTCAATGCAATTCTACACAAGGATTGTTAGTGAAATTCATCAGATAAAGATTTATAGTTTTCAATTTTGGGTGTCAAGTTTTTAAAAAAAAGCAAAATTCAATTGTTTGTTTCAATCATCGGATTCAGTTTTTGGTTTGAAGGTGATTTATTAATAATATCGCAAAGTATTGTTTTGGACAGCTAATTTTTATATGTAGGCTATACCATTCTACCTAGCCGTACACCTGTGATTTCCTAGTTAATTATTTGTTTTTGAATGTAATTGATAGCACTGACTTTCCAACCAGATTTTTTATTGTGAAGAGGCCATACTTCGATACCCAGGCCTGCCATACCATTCCAAGTTTTGTCATATCTTTGGGGTTCACTTTTGCCAGGCCATATAGGCTGTTTTAAAACCTAGCAGTACAAAATAATGTTTGATTACATTTTGGATGGGGTTGCAGCATCCATTTCCAGTTATGGCATGTTGTACTACCTTTTCCTTTGGCCATACAGTATCTGCAAAGTCATATTAGTCTAATCGCATCTTTTCTAGGTGAGTTTGAAAAGAAAAGAAGAGTCTTCAAGGAATCCATACAGATACAAGAGTTAACAGCAGTTTATTTATCAGAAAATATTGACTTTTGCTGGTCATCAAACTTCATTCTTACTAAGCCGTACTATTCATAATTGCTGATTGTACAGTCCCTAGTCTAATTGCTGCCTTTCCTAAGTAATTCTGGAGGCATATCATTTCAGTAATGCAATCCAATTAACATTATTTTAACTCCAACATTTTCAAAATGCCAATCAACATGCAAAGGTATTAATTTATTCCTTGTTATGTGAGCAATGATTTCAATAGATTGTATTACACAAATATATCACTGTTGAACAATTGATTTCATGAAAATCCGATATTGTAAAACTGGACAATTTACTGTCAGTAGTTTTTTTATTACTGAAGATCCTGGACAATTCGCCATTGAATCCCTGTTCTTTATTGTAAAGAATCCAAGTTAATTTATTCGGTGGATCCTCTTTATTTTCAATATATTATCCACCGTGCTTGGCGTGTATCAAAATCAGGCGATATAACTGTCATTTTGGCATTGACTCAATTCCGCTTGTATTCAACCAATTTGGCTTAATCGGAATTTACATCACTATCAGCCATGTTGGCTTGATTGATTCTATGACTTTGTTTTAATTGTAAATTAGATGGCTGTCCACCAATGTTTTTCAATTTTATTCCATTGTCCACATTCTAGTCTCCATATGTTCTCACCTTGCCCACATCAAGAACTTGGTGATCAAAAAGAGCTAGGGTTCGAGTGATTGCAAAAAAAATTATGCGGATTTGAACACACACCCTCCCAAGGGTTATTACAATGCACTTACTAAAAGGTTGGCACACCACCAAGTTGAAAGCATACACAAGACACATGATTGGAAAAAGACACGAAAGGACTAGATTTAAAAAATGCATTATTTCTTATTTAATCAGTATAAAAGAAGATTAGGAAAAATCAGATTATTATCCCTTCAAAGAATCATATCAGTATTCATAAATCATAATACCTAAAGTAAGAAGGGATGGATCCTTTCACATCCACATTTCTTGTATGTTGCAGCATAGTATTTCTGACTTACTATTCAAATATGAGAATAGCCTTCTTTTTTAATGCCACAGTAACTAACATATGATCTTAATCCTTTTCATGGAGATAGAAAAAATTGTACAACTCCAGAGCCATTTGAATACCAGAAAGAAACCGTTTCCTAGAGAGTAAGAAACTTTCAGATGACAGTCACAATCGAATCCCAATAGCCCACTTGACTGATTACTTTATTTTCCTAAATTTTTAATGTTGACACAAATGTTAAACATTTTGATGTTAATGTGGATATTATCAGAAACAATATAAAACTATTTAGAAAGTGTTCAACGCTAAAGGTGCTTGGAGACCTTGTGCAACATAGTTGACCCTCTCTATGGCCAATCCAGAGCTTATGACCAGAATGATATCACTAGATTTTTCCCTTCTAGAAGATCTCTGCCTTTGGTATGCCTCCTGGGATCACCCCACCAGCTCTTTTCAGTTTAGACTCCTCACCAAAGGCCTCGCTATGATCCTCCCCTGGTGATTATATGCTTGTGTAAAACTCTCCCTCAAATGATGATGATAGTAAACTATCTTCACTTGAGAAGAAGCTCTTGTTTATCCATATTGTCCCATGCAGAGACTGTGTCCATATATATTTAATGTTGGTGATTTGCTGCCTCTCACTTAGGGTTTCAACCTCCATACAAACTCCTTTTTTGTTCTGTAGAATATTATTTATATACTCCTGTGTTGCTTTCAACATTCTGGAATAAACTTTTGATTCTCATTGATGTATTTTGGCAGTAATGGATGGGCAGTAGTATGAAAATTTGGTTGAAAGGAACCTCCATGTTAAGGATTTAATATGTTCGTTCTTTCTAGACCGAGGTTGAGGGATCTGTCATTTTCAGATCAATATAAACAGCTCGCTGCATGATGAAAAAATATACCGTGTTGCCAATTTTTGCACAGATGGGGAAAAATGTCAAGCTTTCAGGTCCTTGTGAGGAAATATACATGTAACATATCAAAATACAAGATTGCCTTACATTAGGTATTTCTTGGTATAGTCTTTCATTACACTATAATATTCTCAAAATGCTTTATCATGCACACATTCCAAAACAAACATTCAATGTTGACAGTAGGCAATATGTGCAGCAATTAAAGTCAATGAACGATAATATGGAGCTCAAACAACCATAAAAAATGGATGAAACTGAACTTGATCAATCCTAGAGGAAGAGAGAAAAGAATTTGAGCTAATTGTTCCCGACATAGGTACAACTGCAGATGTATGGATAGGATATTAGGTTGTTGACAATTAAGTAGGTACACTAGATATAATGTCTGCAATTGACCCCAATGTGAATGCACCTATTAAATAATGTATTAAGGAAGCGGTTAATTCTGTGATGAATGTTAGATTTCATTGCAAATTAAACAGGTCTCACAAAATTATATGATGATTTTCAAAAGAAATTGGCACTAATGTGGCTTATATTACTAGTAAACCACTTAAACAAAAACCTTTTTGTAAGGACAAGGCCTCAACCATGGCATATAAAAACTTGCATACATTATATTTGGAGGCCAGACAGTATCTCAAATATTAAAATGGAAGATATTGGTACAATATGAGTTGAAAATAAAAAATTTAAATGAGATAATGATAGATTTCTGCAGGAAAAATCTGCATCAATCCAGGTGCTGCAAGAACTGATTCAGAAGAAAAATCTACATGAATCAGGGGAATAGCAGATTGCATTGTTACATACTGCTGCTAACTTGCATAAAGCATATGTTTAGTCAACTGCAGATTTGAAGTTGGTGATGGAGAAATGGGGGGAAAAAATGGCTGTAAATGAAAAAGAAAAGAAGCAGCTAAGGGGAAATTGGGAAGGTTGAAAAACCTACAAATGATTGGATATACATTCACAATGTGAACTACCGTCAATATCATTTAGTAGCCACATTTTGATGATATTGAGGAAGACTTGGAGGTTGTCACTCCAACACAGTTTAGGACATCAACAAGGTCACAAACCCACAGGGAAAACAAATTTCAGAGATAAGGTTGGAAGATATGGCATATTTACAAATAAGCCATAGCAGAATTCTCTTCAATTTCAACTCTCTCACAATCGTCACATGACCAATTGGAAAAACTCAATAATTCAGGAGGAATGGTTGCAGTAACCAATACTTGGACACTCAGCAGCACAACCCTGCCTATGGAGGGAAATTTTAGCCAACTGCAAGACTAGCTATGACTCTTAATAACGTAGTGTAGGCTGCATCATGAGACCCAGTCCGTTTTAAATGAGTATTTGTATCAAGTGGCTCTAGTAGATTATGTTATTGAACAATTTCACACTTGATTTTTAGTTATTAGTTTATTTTGGAAAAGAGTGTCACCAATATCACCAGATGCATATGGTGATAAGTTGATAACCCTTTAATAATTTAATTGTATTTATGATGTTCCCCAGTGACACATTCCTATGTTTTTCAAGCGTTTCCCCAAAAGTTGACACCTTGGAGACACAAGGATGGGAGCAGAACAATCCCTCCGACCCCTCCCCCATTTCAATTTTTTTTTAAATGGGTATGCGCTGAAAACATCCCCTCTGCAACAAGAATGTCCCCTAGGCACATCCCCTGTTTGGGGAGTGCCAAGCCATCTCAAAAATGTCCTAACATTCCCTGCTGCCAAACATTTTTTGCAGTCAACAAAGTTATCAGGTGCACCCCCCAAGGTCTCGATCCCATATTGAACTCATCCGGGTACCGATCCTGCCCCAGGAGCGGCCCATGTTTGTGCAAGCAAGACCTTGGGTAAAATCAGACCACTCCAAGGCAAACCCAAGGGGACCCAAGAGCCACCCAAACAAAAATAAAATCATTCTTTTAAACATTTTTATTAACAAAAAAGTTTCAAATACCTAATTTCGCCCTGAAAGTGATAAAATAGTGAAAATGGCATGCGCCATGAAGGTTTGTGTGGTTTCAAAGGCCTTAATGTGGGTTTGGTGGCATGGGCTCTACCCCTCATCGTTGCCCTGGATCGCAACAAGGAACACGCCTAATGTTGGAATTTTTGTCATTGATGTCAAGGTTTATTTGAGCTTGTCAAGTTGTTGATTATTCATTACTGTTTATTTGAGCTGGTTGCCTTTTTGGTTGAGGTGTCTACTTGCTTGGTTGAGCTGCTTGAGCTCTTTACTTGCTTGCTTCAGCTACTTGTATGTCTGGTTGAGCTGCTTGAGCTCTTTACTTGCCTGCTTCAGCTACTTGTATGTCTGGTCGAGCTGCTTGTATGCTTGCTAGAGCTGCCTGGGGGTCTGTTTGAGCAGAGAGTGTGTCTACATCAACTTCTTTGGTGCCTACTTGTGAGCCTTTCATACCACTTCATCATGTTGTTTTGTCAATAATATTATAGTATCGGTTTTTAGTGGTACTCAATGAAGACGTGTTACCTAATAATAAAATTGTGCAGCGATTCTTTTATTTATTGTGACAGATTGATATTTGAAAGGCCTTGTTAATATCTTTTACAGCAGCTAATATTGATGTGGTCAAATTTTCTTTGGCTGCGTGGCATATTGACTCTTTTGGAGAAATATTTGAAAGCTTCATAGACTTCTTGGCACGATTTATTTTTATAGAGGTGGTTCCTTTATGAGCGGCTAAGAATAACCTTTATTATGACGGCTTTACTTTTTTTTCCCATCCTATCTTCATGGGTGGCTAAGTCTATCCCGTATTTTGAAGACTTTTAAAAGGACATGTTTTTATTAAAGTTGTGGGGTATTGATTATTGACAGAATATGCCAAAGTCGTGTTGTCCTTACATTTAAAATTTCTCATTGCATTTTTTTTCTAGGCATTTCTTCTTTTTACGGCTGATTATTATTTGGCGTTTAAATTAGCACCCTCACGGAATCACCGGTTGAAAACGGACAGCTATGCACAGATAAACTGCTCTTCAAATTAGGAGGGGAAGCTCCCTCTTGCTGATGGTGTTTGAAAGAAAGTAAACTAAAACTAAGTTGCCTATCTTTTTGGATCAGCTTAGAGCACAAGGTTTTTTAAACACAAACGCCGCAGCTGAGATTTTCTGATAAGAAGTTCAACTACGACTAACTTAAACTAAAGACGTTCCTAACCTCTCAAGTAATAGCGGAGCAAGAGAAGTTAGAAATTAACAAGGTAGATTTTCTGACAAAAATACTTTAACAATCTCTCTCCCAACAAACACCTACACACTTCACTGTAAGCTGAAATAAAGATCATGAAAGCATAACATAGATAACGGAAATCTGAGATTTTAGACCAAGGCAAAAAGAGGCTCATGATTTTTATTACTCAAATCTCTGAAATAAAACTCCTTCTAACATGCGGGCAAAGTGCAGCTAAGGAGGCTTGCAAACTTATTCTTAACACAATAAGCTTATTAATCTCACTAACTCCTTGTTGGCTAAAGAGGCTCAACAATTTGCTTATCACAACACAACTGAACTGAAACTGAATAACAACTTGCTGTAATACAGGCTCGCAATTTGCTAACACAATAACCGTTCCAACACAAAGTGAACTGACACTGAATAACAACTTACTGGCTAAAAGAGACTAAGCAGTTTGTTATCGCAATAACCGTTAAAGAAACTAAATGAGCAAAAGGCTCTTATTTATAGAGAAGCGAGAGGAGTAGGGAACCTAAAATCTCCTTGCTTTCACAATCTAGGAGCTTGCTTTCGGCAAGCAAGCTTTAATGCCTACTAAATCTAGAAAGATAAAACCCTAAAAAGCAGAAAAAGCGGGAAACGCCAACTATTACATCTTATCTTCTTTCTATCCTCCAAGAATGGATAAGGATGATTCCAAGAATAGAAAGAAAGCGGGAAAGAAAGCTTCTAGAAGAAAGCTGCTTTAAAGCTCGATCACATCCGCTAGGAAGTTTGAGACTGTGTCCCGGTTCGGTGCATCTATGCCATCAACAGCAAAACACCGCTTTTCAAGAATATCTTCAGTATCTGCAATGGATCTCAGGAAATCTTCAATCTCATTGGCCGCTTTATTGAACTTTGCTGACATCATTGAAATATGACCTATCCTTCCGCCAACTGGATTGCAACTATGAACAACACTTTTATGTTTTCCTTTCATTCACTTCAGTACAATCTTCTTGCTGTATTTGTCTTTATGCATATTCCACATCTTTTCACATTCATCCCTTGAAAGAGTTACACTTTCAGGCCACGGGGGAATGGAAAAACACTTTTCAACCATATCAGACTTTAGACTGCAAATCAACCTACCATCTGCTGACTGGATCTCCCTAGTAGCCGGGTTGTAATGCTTAATGCAAGCGATTACGAACTCAAGGCTCTGAACTGATATAGGAATAGACGCTGCTGCGAGGAGTCCAGAATGACCCGGGTTCTTGATTGAAGTGTTGCCTGCTCTCTCCAAGGCGTGTAGGTCGAACACCGGCTTGACATGATGCAAATTCTGTCTCAATTTTGTTTGATGTAATTGTGAAAAGTGCTGATTCGGACTTGAAAACATTAGGAGTGTACTCCATTTCAGAAAACTTGAAGAATGACTGTAAACTCGCCTTGGTTCAGACAAGTCTTGTGCAATTTCTATTTTTAGAATGCTGATTTTTGTGCTTCAACGGACGAATTTTTTGAGAAATTTTTCTGAGATATGGGTTTTCTTCAGAATGGCGATACAAGACAACCCAGATCGTCCGTTTTTGAAAATCTCGAATTTTGACTAAAAAGCAGCAAACCCTAATTTCTTCAATTTTTCTCGAAAAAAGCTGGCATCTGGGTTTTGTTCAGAATATCGTTAGAAATGGACCCAGTTGATTGGATTTGCAAAACTCTGACGTTTGATTGAAAAAGCGGCTAACCCTAGGTTTTTGAAAAAAGCTGCGATATGGGTTTTCTTGAAGGCCCGGTTAGGAAAGGACCCGAGATGGTTGAAATTTGAATGCCAGCGAGGTTTTCCTTTGACATGCAAGATAAAAGCACTAAGCTGCAACTTGATGAAGTTTCTTGAAAAATTCTTCAGAAGATAGAGGCAAAAGACCCAGATGACTGAAAAATTGAAAGCCTTGGCCTTCTGCTTGAAAAACTTGATCTTCTGGAACAAAAAGCTTGAAAGAACAAGGGTTTATGCTTGCTGGTCTGAAAAATCTGATGTAAAACCAGCAACTATGGATTCTTGAATCACAAAAATTCTTCAAACTTGCTGCTCCAACTTTCTCCTCTGGATGCTACCTGCAAAAATAATGATAAATACATTGAAAAGAAGTGTTAAATAGACTTAGGTTTTGATTTAGGTTTTGCTTTTTTTCTGTTTTTATTTCAAAACCCTAAATCTCAGCGTCTTGAATTGGACGCCATCCTTCTCTTCTTGCAAAATTTTGAAATTTTGAAAATCTCAAAAATCTTCTAAGGCATGGAAATTTGGGCGCCTTTCTCCAAGAGGGGCGCTCAACTTCCCCAGACTTAGTCAAAATTTCCACTTTTTCAACTTTCCTCATTTGAACACGCCACTTCGCCTCTGATTTCCCGTTGACAGGTTTACCCGACAGGCGAGCTGAGTGGTTCACTGCGGAGCCAGACTGATTCTGAAGAAGACGTTCTGGAGGCACCTCCTGCTAAAAACTTGATTTCGACCTCCGAATTCACGGGAGGCTTTTCCTTCTAGGGGCGCCCAGTTTCTTCAGTGTTAGCCATTTTTCTAATTTCCAAGTTCTTCATTAACCTCTCTTCCACAGATGATCTTATTAAATCTTGAGCTCCGGGCGTCGGATTGCTGAATGGCTATGCTCATCGCGAAGCTGACGGAGAATGAAGAGGGGTCCTCTGGAGACACGTTGGTCAAAAAGTGAATTTTTACCCTTCAAAAGGTTGGGCGCCTATCTTGACTGGGGGCGCCCAGTTTACCAACACTTAGTTTATTTTTTGACTTTTTCACTTTTGCTTTTGGATTTCTCTTTTCAACTCTCATTGGACCCTCTGTTCAGCCTTTTGAATCTGATGATTGCGAGCTCCGTTTGTCGTGCTGAATAGCTCACTGCAAAGCCAGTTGAATTCTGAAGGCATCCCCTTGTAACTTCGACTGCAAATTCCTCTGTTTGCACCCTTGAAAAGTTGGGCGCCTTTCTCTTCTTAGGGCGCCCAGTTTCTCCAGACTTAGAAAAATTCATGACTTCAATCTTCTTCAAGTTTCAGATCTTCATTTTATACCTCCACTTTGACTTGAATTTGCTGGAGACTGGATCGTCGGATGCTCTGATGGGGATATCCATCGCGAAGCTGACTGAACACTGAACAACTTCTATTGGGGATCCAAACCCTAATTCACTCATCTGGTGACCTAAAAAGGTGGGCGCCTTTCTTCAACAGGGGCGCCCAAACTTCAGCAGACTTAGAAAATTTTCATGACTTTTCACTTTCCTTCCTCGATCCTCGTGCATGTTCATCATTTTACCTTCTGCCGGAAGTTTGAATGCTAACATTGACGCCTGGCAGTCAGATGACCTCCATTGATGACCTTGGAACTCCAGATATGCTTCTGAAAAAGCTGAATAGACCCAATAGGGCAAAACTGATTATTTTAAGATTGACTACCCGGCTGATCACGGACACATTTTGAGCCAATCAAAATCGATTCGGACCACTGTCGGACCAACTTTCTATTTTTAGAAATTTTCTATTTTTAGAAAATTACCCGATATCCGTTTCAAAAGAAACCCAGAAAAACCGAGAAAACTTTACTATTTAGAAAATTTCTAAAATACTTGAGTTTTCCTAAAATTTAGGGATGGCGAGATCGGGTTTTGTAGATTAAGCTACTCTGGCGAGACCCGGATCGTCGAAGTGAAAATTTTGTGTTTAACCCTCCATGCAAGACATGCACACCCAAATTTTGACCTTTTGGTACATTTCAACAAGACTTCTCATTTCTTCAAAATGTCTAAGTGTAACAAAATTTTAATTTTGAGATTTTTAACGGTGATTATCATCATTTCGTAGGTTTCTATTTTTCTCTGAAATGTATCTTTGTGTTGTCGCGAATTACCGAGAGGGCAGCTAATTATATTATGGCGAGGAGTTTAATGTTTTCTAACATGGAGTTATTGGCTAGTGTGGCGTCAAACAAAGTAAGGTCGTGTTCTTGGCATACAAAATAATAATCCTTTTGTCGATGTTATTGTGTAACACTTGCTTGTCTCCTTGGCCGTGGCTATCTTCTTGGCATTGTTTTATGTGGCATTGTGTGTGAGAAGATGATGTTTTTGAAAGCGGATATTCATTCTATGATGGAGTTGCTTTTTGTTCATATGGATTCGGTTTGAGTATGAATACATTTGTTTAGGGTTACATCATGGTCTTGTCTATATGTATTGAGTGAACATTTATGAGAAGTCTGTGCTTCTTACTTTGGGATTTTTCAGTCTTATTTTGAATGAAAAGATGGTGAGTCAAGCTGGGGAATATTAGGAGATTGTCAAAATTCTAGCTGAAGATATAAGAAGTGTGCTGCCTGTGGAAGACTCTAACTAAGACTTTCTTTTTCATCCTCTGTCGTATTCTTTATGCATTCATTATCTGAGCTGTAGTTTCTTATACTGGGTGTGAAAATTTCTATTACCTGAGTGTTTTGTAAAATTAACGCAGATTTCAGTTCGTGTGAGAGGGCAAATTGGAAAGGTTAAGCGCTTGGAGCTCTACTTTTTGAGAAAATTATTAGAGTTGCAATTTTTTGTATCAAAGAGTTTTTACTGAAGTTGGTTCTTTAGCTACTGGAGTTGGTGCTTCAGTTTGTTTGAAGTGGGTGAGTTGATGCTTGTAATGTCCCATTCCAGTTGACATCTCTCAGGGCTTAAGATTAGCCTATAATGTGACCCTCGTGGTGATAGGATGGATGGGGTCTTGTTGGAGCTTGGTTTTGGCCGGTTGTCGAATCACCAATTTGGCTTTTCGTTGAAATTAGTTTGGTTATCATTGCTTGACTTGCTATTTTTAGTAAGTAAGTCACTTTCGGCGGAGCACCCACCGCTACTTTAGCAGTTTAGTCTGGTTGTATCACGAGATTCAATCACTTATCCTCCGGCTTCAAGCGGTTAGATTAATCGGACTTTATTTTTGGGAAGATATTAATATTTATCTGTCAAAATAAATAATTATTTTGAAGCTTATTTTATAAAGGATTATAATATTATTAATATTATAGCAGTGAAATTATTACAGAGATTGACCAACATGAAGAGGGCCACTTTTTCAATTATATTTTATATACTTAAAAGTGCGTTGAGACTTTAAAATTAAAAAGTTTGAACTTGTTTTAAATGATGCTTTTTTTTTTTTTTTTCGACTTCTTGAAGAATATAAGGATTTTATTGTGAAAAGAGCTCATTATGTTATGAAATCGACTTTGAGCAATTATTCTTCCAGAGAACGGAGCCAAGGGTTTCAGTTATTTGTTTTGCATTGGAGAACGAGCCATCTTCAGTGTTGCAGTTCAGAGGTTGTGAGATATCAGCTGATTTATTGCTTGTCAGAGAGGTAGCTTCATTCAAAGGTTATCACAGAACTAATTTAGAGATTACATCTTCAGAGTTTTTGGTTTGGAATTCATTTGGGAAAGGTTCTTTTTAGGCGTCCATTTTCCAAGCTCCAGACACATCTTTTAAGAGCTGTACAGTTTAATCATTGCTGTTGCTAGCCGTACTTGCTGCTGTTAAGCCGTACTTTTCAAGTACCAGGCCATACCTTTTGCATTGGGAAAAGCGCCTCTCTTTTGGGCATTCTGACTTCACCATTAGGGGCGCATATTCATCTGGTTTCATCTGCAAACATCTTGCTGAGGGAGAAGCTGATTTCTATGATGGCCGTACCATTTCATGGGCATCTCAGGCTGCTGCAATAATCAGGTTTTCATCAAAAGTTGTTGCTTTTTACCTTGCATGTTATTCGATCTTAGATGTAATCAATCTAGAAGGTCAATAAACATTTTGGCATCAATATATCTAGTAGATTCCATCATTTTTAGCATTGTAATATTTAATTTAATTTTTATAAGCAATTTCTTTCAAAATCGCACTACATTGGTTTAAGCAAAAAAACACAAAAACATCAAAACAGTCAAAACAAGCAAAAAATAACCAATTTGGCTTCGAAGGGTTTCTACAGTGGTATCAGAGCTAAATCCTGCCATCCTGAGGGTTTAGCATTCTTATGCAGCCACAAGAGGTTGGGCCTCACAAATATTATACTCGCAGGAGAGCCTTGATTGACAGGGAACAGGGATTGAACAGGCAGCCGGGTACCATGGCTGACAGAACAGAGATTCCTCGAAACCCTAGGGATAATGATGATGCAGAGGTCCTACACACTCTTAGAGATTTACGGATAGGTCAACAACAAGTAACTGATGTGCTACAGCAGTTGACAGTGGCGATACAGAGGATAGGTATGCCGAGGAGACCGTCCCTCGTCGTGACGAGGACAGGAGTGATGCAGGTTCATGGAGAGCACCTAGGACTGTTTCACGGACAGCAAACAGGCCAACCCGGCCTACTTTTGTGAGACAGGAGCCCGATGAGGCTATTGCAGGTGAGGAGCCTGAGGGAATGTTCGCTGATACTCTTATGGCAGTGAACGATGAGTGGGAGTTACTGACACCAGAGGTCAGAGAGAGGATTACCTTTGATAGATTTATCACACAGAGGAGAGAACATCACAGGAATCGACAGGATTGGAGGCCTAGATATAATAATACTGATCTGAAGCATGCCACAAACAGACTCACCCTAGCTATGTTTGATGGTAGTGGCAAGGTTACAGCCTAGGCCTGGATCAGTAAGCTGGATACTTTCCTCACATTGCGTCCCATGGCTGAGGAGGATGCTATTAGGTATGCTACTTTACATCTTGAGGGAGCAGCTTATGACTGGTGGCATCACGGAATGGTGACACTCCAGCATGATCGTATCACCACATACCAGGAGTTCATAGACAGGTTGGTGGAACGATTCGACAAGAAGGATCCTAAATCTTATTTCAGAGATTTGGCCCAGTTGCGACAGAGTGGTAGTTTGGAGTCCTACATAGGAGACTTCCAGCGATTGTCAGTTATGGTTCCTAATATATCAGAGAGGCGTCTCGTTGTACTTTTCATGGAGGGACTGTTGGAACCATTGAGAGGTTGGATCAAAGCATTTGATCCTTCTTCGTTACAGGAAGCTATGAAGAAGGCACGCAGTATGGAATTTGCAGCACCATCCAGCAAATTCAACTCCAAAAATACTTCTTCATTTAGGGACAATAAGGGATTCAATAAAAATAAGGAGAAATCTGATTTTAAGAGTGACTCAAAGGGAAAATCAGCAGCACCCTTGGATCGTGAGACTCTTAATGATTTGCGCAGGAAGAAGCTTTGCTTCTACTGCAAGGGTCCCTATGATGCTAACCATGATTGTCCTTTGCAGCCTAAGGGTAAGGCCAATAGAGTTATGTGGGCCTATTATGAGGATTCGGAATCTGAGAATTCCGAACAGCAGGAGAGTTCTGGGGAGTCAGAATCAGAGGCTTCAGAGCTTAAGGCAGAGGTAGAATCAGAGCTCCAAATCCAGGAGGCACGGTTGTCAAGTATTCAGTAGGAGGGATCTTTCAGACTTCGTGGAGTTTTGGCGGGTCAAAAGGTTATCACCCTTCTAGACACAGGAGCCATCCACAATTTCATTGATGCTAGATTTGTGGAGAAGCGTGGACTCATAACCAAGGAGTTTGAGGGCATTCGGGTTAAGGTAGCTGATGGTTACACTCTCAGGTGTGATCGTATGATCAAGGATCTTCCTTTGTGCCTGAATAATTATGAATTCAAGGCTGATTACTATGTAGTGAATATGGGAGATATTGACTTAGTTTTGGGCATGAAGTGGCTTCATTCCCTTGAGGAAGTTACACTTCGCCTCAAAGACATGGAGATCCGGTTTGAGGTGAATGGGAAGACTCATATACTGAAGGCCATCCGGGACAGTAACGTCAGGACTATTTCCTTCCGACGGATGGAGAGACTTATGCGACATGACGTGGTTGAGTGGGCTGCCGAGTGCACTTTGACACCTGTACAGGAGGGACAGCATAAGACCGAGTATCAATCGACATTCCCGGCAATTGAGAGTTAAGCATCGGAAGGTTTTGTCATGTCCCCTTCGGTTGACATCTCTACGTGCTTGTGATTAGCCTATTATGTGACCTGCGTGGTGATGGGGTGGATAGAGATGCAGTTGAGGCTTGGTTTGGCTTGTTGGCGAGAATCTTCGGTTGGCTTTAAGTTGATTGGATTCGGACATCATTTGCTTGACTTGCTATTTTTTAGTAAGTAGAGTCACTCGTGAGCACCCACAACTATTTTTAGCGAGTTTGAATGCAGTAATTAGGTATGCAAATTCAATCACTTATTCTCTAGCTTCAGACAGTTCGTTAATCGGACTTATTTTGAGGAAGATATTAATATTTATCTGTCAAATTAAATATTAATTATTTTGAAGCTTATATTATAAAGTTATAATATTATTTAATATTATAACTTAAGTGATTTTTAAAGGGGTCGACCAACATGAAGAAGGGGCCACTTTTCAATTATATTTTATAATTAAAAGTGCGTTCGAGACTTTGGAAAAATTAAAAGAAAAGTTCGAACTTTATTTAAATGATGCTTTTTTGAGAAAAGTTGACTTCTTGAAGAATATAAGGATTTCATTGGGAAAAGAGCTCATTATGTTATGAAATCGAATTTTTGCCAAGTGCTTCTTCTGAGAACAGAGCCAAGGGTTCCAGTTTTCATTCTGCATTGGAGAACGAACCATCTTCAATGTCTGCAGTTCAGAAGCTGTGAAATACCAGCTGATTTATTGCTTATCAGAGAGATAACTTCATACAAAGGTTATTACAGAGCTTATACAGAGATTACTATTTCAGAGTTTATTCCAGAGATTCATCCTGAGACAGAGAAGATCCTTGAGCGGCTGATTTGTATGCATCTGGCATACATTCTTAAACTGTACGGAATTCTTATTGCTGCAGCCAGGGCCATACCAGCAAGTATAGGGCCGTACTTTTCATCTAGGGTAAAGCGCCTTCCCTTTTTGCTGTCTGACCTCATCAAATGGGGCGCCTATATCTCTGAGATCATTGACAATCATCTGGCGGAGGGAGAAATTGCTTTTATTGATAGCCGTACCATTTCAGCCTCATCCCAGGCGGCTGCAAACCAAATCGAGGTTTTTTTGAATATCTGAATCAGCTTTGTGATTTGAATTAGCATCTAGGTTCTATATTGTAATGGATGTGGAAGAATAATACAATTTATAGTGTTATCCACGGAATCTAGCGCTTCGTTCCTGGATAACCCCCTACGAGAAACATGCGAACCACAAGTTAGAGTAGCAGAAGTTCAAATGCATAGCAGTGATTTTCAAGCCACCTCAAAATGCATTCCCAAGTCTCAAATAGTCAATTCGAGCATTCCCCCTTGTTCTCCTCGCAAAGACCTTTGAAACGAGATCTTTCGTGACGTTTCACTGTTCATACTTTGCAAATTGCGAAAATCGCGATGCTTAGCGAAAAAGTCATCTGCTTGATGAAATTCCAAGAATTGACTAAGTCACGGAAATGCAAAGGCTAAAATTTAAGCCCACGCATCGTGAATTTCACCAAAATGTAGGTAAGCTAAATTTTAAGCCATTACATTAAGCTTTTCATGCCTCTGGCACGTTTCTTCACGTTTTCGCGTTTTTCGTCAATCGTGCCACTTTTCGTGCCTAAATTTATTGCACGACTTGAGTTAGGTTTTTAATTTTCATTTTCAATTAAGTGAATGAATTCGCCACTTTTGTTGTTTATATTTTATTCCTTTTTTCTCTCCTCTTGCTGTGCGTTTGCTTCTCATCTGCCAATTCGCGTTTGGAAGATTTCCGCCATTCATCTCTTCAGCAAGCTTCGCGTTTTGCCCTGGTAAGACTTTCATTTGGCTTCGTCTTTTCATTTGTATATGTCCATTATTGGCATACGCGTTTTGGTTTCTTACATTCGCGTCTTTCATTGTATTCGTTTTTGTTCTTTCCATTCACGTCCTCCCTTCTTCATTCGCGTTTTTTTTTCTCCTTCATACGCGTTGGAACCCCCATTCATTGTTTTGAATGCGTCTTTCTCCTCTGTGCGTGTTCATTTCGATGCTCATTCCTTCTTTTCATTTCTATTTTCTTACCCTACACATTCGCGTTTCTTTCTTACCATACACGTTTCTTCCCTTGTCTTTCATACGCGTTTCTTTCTACCTTTCTCCTCTATGCGCATTATCACTTGATAATTTCTATCTACCCGCCATGTTCGTGTTGAGATATCTTTGTCAAAAGTTCTTCATTCGTTTTGGTAAACATTGGAAAGATTCGCCATTGTGAAAAAGAATTCCTTTGACCTTTGAATGAAAATGTAATAGGATGGAGATGATTTCGAAAGCTTTCAAAGTTAACCAAACATTGCCTTTGCTAAAGCTCAAGCGCCTTCGCCATTCCTCACTGCATTTACATCTTCAAAAATTGCCAAAATTGCAAAAGTGCTAATTTTCAGCGCTATGACATTTCAAAGTTAACAAAAATTGCCTAACACTGGAAAGTGTAAGGGCGCTAAAATTTAGCGCCCTTACACCAAAAGCAATTTTTCTCAGAATGTAAGGGGGCTGAATTTTAGCGCCCTTACACTTTTTTCAGGCTTTTCCCATACCTTTCCAAATGAACTTCATTTTTGACCAGTGCATTCCTAAGCTTCGTTTTTCCGCATTCGTGCATCGTTTTGCGTGCTTCGCCATCCGCTCCGTGCTTTTCCACCCTCGTGCTCATTTCACGCTTTCCCATGTTTCCTAACAATTGGTGTTTGTTCTGGCTAGACGGATTGCAGTCTACTCTCAGAGATCGTCAAGTCAAGAGTGCTCAGTGTTCCAGTTTCTTTTGATGACTGCTACGAAGCCTCCTTCTTTGAAAGCAAAAAGCAAGATGAAGTACAAATATCAAGGCGTCTATCCGCCAACTATGGTGCTTTCGAAAGTTGAAGAAATAAAGGATACAGAAGTTGGCCATCAAGACTTGGTTGACTTCGCAAAGTTGACAGAGACGAAGCCTCTCCCTGATTCAATGAGGGCAATCATACACAGCAATCTCCACTTGGTGGCAATGTTCCCCACAGTTGCGCATAATACTGAGTTTGTTCTTCAAGTTGCGTCTCATTACATCCAAGAAAGCAGAAGTGTGATCGACTCTTCCGGGCACGAGATTCTGAGACTCGACCCCAATTTCTTTGACATCGTCTTCAAGGTTCCTCACATGGAGAAATATATTGACATTTCTATATCAAAAGCACAGGAGATCTTTGATGCTGATCCCAATAAAGCCAAACAGTTGATAAATACTCAATGGCTCAAAAAGCCTAGATCGTCTGTTTCTAGATGGCCGAAAGGACTCCTGAGAAGTGACTTCAAAGATGACGTCAAGGATATGATCACATTTATGAGCAGAGTGAAGGGTTTGCCGGAATCATCCACCTTTCATGATTGGATGTATGAGTACATCAGGATCATAAGGAGGCAGAAGGTGCATATTGACTGGGGTAAACAAATCAGTGATGAGATGCACGAGCAGTTGATTAATGCTCCTTCTACATTGAAGTTCTACATGACTTCTTACCTGGTGTACGCAGCAGCTATGATGAGACAATTCCCAGGTCTATCTACAAAGGGGAATCGAATGATGGTGCCTGTGTATAGATATTTCTATCAGTTGGAGCTAAAGGAGAGCTTTCACCATTTCAGACGGGTCACTGATGCTTTCTTTGCGCCCTTACTCTTCAACTTTGATCCATCCTTGGAAAGAAGAAGAGTGTCTGATGAGGCTTATAAGGTGGTAAGTAAAGTTGGATGTATTTTTCTTCAATTCCCAATGTTTACTTACTTGAGAGTAGGTTGTTACACCGGTTGTCCCTACATGCTACCACGTTATCCTTCGGATAAGTGGGTTCTCATGGAAACATGCAGACAGCTGATGTCAGTGCAGAAAGAACGAAGAAGCAACCACAAGCGTGAATTCAAGTTCCCACTGACCATCGGCAGATATACTATCCAAACTGCACAAAAAGCTAAGTCTGTCTATGCTAAGATGCAGATCATGACCATCAAAACCTCACAATTATAGGTTTGATTTTGACTACCCAAGAATGTCGAGAAAGA
>VDFB02228309.1:0-11111 GCA_007258455.2 Sequoia sempervirens
CATTTTTAGAAACTAGACTCCATTCTACAAATTTTTTAGAAATAAAAACTTAAAAAATCTATTACTTTTCAAAATTTGTGGCAGGAGCCGACAAATTCTACTTTTCTGAAGTGCCACTTGAAAATTAGTAAAAATCAAATATTCATTAAAAAATTATAGAAAAATTGTGCATCAACTAAATGTTGTTAGCTAACTTCTGACTATAGAGATTTTAAAAATACTACAAAATTTTCAGTGTGCTCAGGTCGTACAAGAGTTGCTATGTTATGTTTTTCTGACAAAAACAACACCAATTTGTGTACATCCCTCTTGTTGAACCCCTTAATCTCAACCATTTTCAAAATAAATTAGTAGTTTAGAAAGTAGACTCAGAGCACTTCGATCCTTGTTTTTGTTTCATCTTAAAATTTTGAGGTAACTATCTTCAATTTCACATCCAAGGTCGGTATTTCCTGATTTTAGAAAAAGTGGCCATAAGCCCCTTTTTGGGAACCATCTTGGTTGCACTTACCTGTATTTCTTGGGTGATTTTTTTATTTTCTACACTCAGCCCCACAAGACACTAATGAAGGGATTGTTCTTTCACACACCCAATCGATCAAATTAGATTTGGATCGAACACATGTTTGTAAAGCATTGGTTAAAGTGGTGACTAGAGTATGGGCACCCCCTACAATTGTAGAGGTCATAGATTTCCATGATTGCTTGGTGATTGTGCTCATTTCCTTCCAAAATTTTGACTTTCTATCAAGGTATATGCACATATTTTTTCATTTTTACAAGGATGGGAAAATCAATCAAAGGACACATTAAAAAGCTTTCAAATAGCTAGGGTTCTTATTACAGTAAGGGAGAAGATATTTTTTTATGTATTTTGATGAATTAGGTTGTGTTGAGAGTGGTTTTAGCACAACCAACTTGCTAAGTAATAGTAAATTATTACTTCTCTTGAAAAGTAGGATTCCCTACTCCAATGTTCCTTTTGGGCCATTTCTTGAACCTGATGGACAACTAAGTGGTTCATGTGAACTTGTTCAACAAGGGGCTTGAGCATTTTTTAAATATCTTGGAAAATATGTAAATCATGCAACTAAAGTAAAGAGATCTATTCCTTGAAATTCACAACCAATTGCATGTTAGTACATCACTTTGCTTAGCATATCTACATTATTCCTGTACTCTTTCAAAGATTCAAAGTATTATAAAAAAAGATCAAAAGATCTAGGGTTGAGAGAGATTTGAAGAACAAAAATGAAAATTAAATGGGCAAAGGAAGATTTCATCTCATTTATCAATTTTGAATGGTTAGGTAAAATCATAATAACCAATATTAAAGTGACTAGAATTCACTCAATTATTGTTAACACCAATGCAATCTTCAAAGGAAATTACTAATATAAATATTTTGAAGTTTTATCAAATCAAACCACCGTAGAACATGAGCAAATCTAAGACAAAACTCTATTCAATAACGCAGTAACATGATGAACTTTACCTATTTACTCAATTTAGATAAATAAAACAAACATACCATCACCAATGATCAAGGTCCATATGTATGCAAAAGGCATAATCCTTTGATAATTTATAAAATCTTCACAAAATACAGTAGGAGAAATCCACACTGAGATTGTATGGTTCCTTGCAAATACAATAGTTTTTTATCCTTTACAATGACCACAAATTGAAAATATATAGACTCATGCATCCCAAAATTTATGGATATGAAAAAATTTAACTAAAAGTTTAACTAAAAAAACTAACCTTGATCTGGGAATGAACTCTAACTAAACCTTACATCAAATTTAGAACTAAATTTCAACTAAAAACACAACGCCAGATTGAGAGTTCATTATATGGGTGTTTGCTTTTTTATAAAATTTATTAAAAAATGAATTAAAATCCAAAAGTTTTAGTTAACCTGTGCCAAGAAAACTTTCGGAGAAGGCGGAGATTACATCAATCATGGTGTCCATAGGAGGACCCTAATGATATTGCAATTTAAGCCTTTGCGAAAAGGCAAAACTTTCGAAGAAGGCGAAGATGACATCACCCATGGGTAAAAGTCTTTGGCATTAAAGGATAACCATAGACTCTGCTTAGGAGTGTGATTTGATCCTTGATGCCTTCTTGGAATTCACTCCTATGTTGCACTCTTGCCATCTTGAGTGTTATCTTTCTTAGGTTGAGCATCATTTGAGTATTAATGATATTGAGACAACTCACATTGTGTCTCTCAAAATAATACATTGTGTTCTTCATGTCAATCGCCTCATACTTGGGGAAGGTAGGGATCCTGACTACCTTGTCAATCATTTCAGGGCTAATATCAAGGACCACTTTTCTAGATGGACCTAGTATCCTCCTATGTTTGTGATCATAGTATTGAGCACAAGTCAATACTAACATAGGTGACTGCACAAAAACTAGGAAGGCAGTTGCTTCCACCAACCCATAATTAGCCAAGGAGATAGCTTTGACTATCCTTTTAGCTTCATTATGAATCCTCCTATGAAACCCATTCATATCTATGTGCTTGAGATCGGTATCTCCAATCTTTGTATATGGAGAGAACGTTTTAGAAGCAAGATGATATCCTTTGTACCAGTACTTCATCTCAACACCTTTTGGCATGTTATTTACATTTGAAAACACCACCCATCAAAATATTGAAGGAGATAATTAAAAAGAAATGAATTAGCATCCCTCGTCAGGCCTTAGAGACAAACCATTCTAACTGCATTGTAATAAAAGACCCTTTAAATCCACACAAGTAAAACTTTGGTTTGTCAAGGTATTGATCGTACCTCTTATCGCTTTCTAAAAGTACCAAGCAATCTAAACAAGTTCACTCCAAACATGGCTTCATAAATTATATGTTCAATACTATGTTTTGTTGGGTGTTGGCATTCAGGAATATAGCTTATTCTTTGTTTCTTATTACCAAAAATGTTTAAGAAAAACACCCATCAACCAATATTTAAAAATGGATTATTGTCGAGGGTCAAGATTCAATTGTAACAGTTATCTCTTATTTAAATCACAAGATCTTAATTGTTTAAGCACACACTTGCTCTCTACTATCTAATAAAAATCAAATGATCTCCATTGAACATCGAGGATCAGGGTTTGGAAGTAAAGGACAACTCTTAAAGATTTATTTTGATAATTGATAGAGTGCATTTCTGATGTCTGATTCTTGATGTTGATGTTATAGCGGCAGGAAATATCTTTCTCTCAAAATTTAAATAATAACTAATTAATAAGGCAAGTCGGCCTTAATTACAAATTATATTTTATACTTTTATTTCTTAAAAGGAGGCTGACCTAAGTGAAGAGTCACCTTGTTTTCTATATTTACAAGGTGGAGTCCATTCAATCAAATCATCAATTCATACTTCATCCAATTCGCACTGTTAAGAAGAAGTTCACCTTTTGCAACAGATCATCATTCTTTGTAGCAGTAGATTGACTTCAAAGATAAACACATTCATTTGAATCTTTGCATCAAAGAGTGATGCTATTATTCATTGTATTAATTCAACCTTTAGTAAGGCCAGACTTGTAAGAAGATTTCTGCTTTTATTCATTCAATATATTGGAGATATATATTTTGCTGGGTTTTTCTCCCTCAAGTAGGAGGGTTTTCCCAGGGTAAAATGTTGTGTTTATTGTTCATGTGTTGCATTTTCTGCTTTCTGTTAAATCTAATCCTAAAACTAACATGGTATCAGAGCGGGTTTAAGCAAAGATCTGATAAGATTTAAGCAATTAAGACAACTCTTTATCTAAGGCAGTCTATCATGAAGGACCTTGGTGAATTCAAGAAAAATCGACTTTGATAAGACATTGAGGAATTATCTTGGGAGTCTTGAATAATAGCAGTAGGAATACATTATGTGCAAACTCATCATAGAGGAGCTCACACAAGAGGTTATGGGAATATTCAGAGTTAAAATAATTTAAGTCCTGCTCTATCTAGACATCACCTATGGGGGATGCCACGGCGATAATCTCATAACAGATTGAAAAGAGTCATTGTAGAAGAAGTTGAGTATAAATTCATTGATGTCATTTCTTATAAGAGTCGTTCCTTAAGAAGTTGAGTACAATATCAGACACTGCATAGTTTTTGAAGGCACTATGGATTAATAGCTATGGTCAAAACTATCAATGTCACCCTGCAAGTGATGGGAATATGAAGAGTTTAGTTAGAGTTGTTGAAGAGTCGCCAGAATTAAGCAAGCTTAAAGAACATTGATGCGAATCATTGTTGGTTTCGTTTCATAGTTTGTGAATGCCCAAGAATTGTGAAGAATTACACTTTGTCTGTAGTTGCCTCTTATTTTTTTAATACCACCAAATTATGTTTGAAATTCATTCTTGATGCCGCTTATGAATTTAAAAGGAACGAAATTAATTGTCGGGAGCTATTTAAATATGTGATATTTTTTATGAGAATCAGGGCTCTAGCGTTTTAAGGAGGTCACTCAAAAGACAATATAGTTTCTTGAAGTATTTGGTTGAAGAAGTCCCTCATTCTGGTGGCGCTAATCCATGAGCCAATGTGGCCATGTGGGTCAAAAAGAGCCTACGTGGATCAAGTGACAACCACCGCTTAATATTTCTCAAGTGCATTAAAGAGTCTCCACAGCCAAAATATTACATTGACATATCTTTTGGAGCCACCTATAGAAGTTATCGGGTTTTCTCACCTTTAAGAATTCAAGGAGTTGAAGGATTTTTAAGAAATACATGGCAAAGAGGCAACAGTAGAACTGACCAGCTAGCAGGGAAAAGACCATCGTGGCATATTATATGGTCCAATCTGCATATAATTTGGAACGCATGAATGAAAGGAGGGAATGGAATTTTGGAGCATTGTTGAATGAAGAGAGACCATCTTGGAGTATCGTAACAGTAAAGGAGTATTGCAGTTCAAAGAGGAACCGTGGCAGTTCATAAATATTGTGTAGTTTTGAAGACTTCTAATTCTCAAAAGTTGGGTATTCAAAGTATACCAAGTTTATACAAATTAAGACAGGAGTTAGTCAATTCTTCAGGACGGATAGAGGAGCAAAAGGATGATGAGAGACTTCCTAAGGAATTCAAGGGAGGAAGAGCTTGAGGCATCCTGTGAGGAATTCACGCAGGTTGAAGAGATGAACTATCATGATATCAATAGAGACACAACTTGTTGCCATGGGACTGAGTTGGTGGCACATAACTTCACTAGAGACATCTCTCGAAGAGGAAGAACCTATACAGATTGCAATCAGTTTCTTCAAAGAGGAGGAAATAACATTCAGAGGGAGTCTGACAAACCAACAAAAGCAACCTTGGACGAGGAGGTCAAGAGGTTGATGTAAGTACTTGGAGCTTCAGAGGGAGTCACATCATCATGAAGATCTGTTGTAATGTATATTTCTCTGAGACGGAGAAATATGAGGTGAAAGCCCTTGAAGTGTATATTTCTCTGAGACAGAGAAATATGAGGTGAAAGCACTTGTAGTGTATATTTCTCTAAGACGGAGAAATATGAGGTGAAAGCCCTTGTAGTGTATATTTCTGAGACAGAAATATGAGGTAGAAAGCCCTTGAGTGTATATTTTTCAGATGGAGAAATATGAGGTGTGAGGCCTTATTCATCTGAGACTAAGATGAGGCGTCATGTTGAGAAACTCCATGACAACATCCGTTGAGAGACTCCATGATGAACCCTTTGTACTTATGTTCTTTCACACATGGGAGTAGCCATGGTGGACATCATGTTGAGACTCCATGGCGACATCCGTTGAGACTTAGTGATGGGCACTTGTGCACTTGTTTCTTTCCACACATGGGAGTAGCCATGGTCGACGTCATGTTGAGTGACTCCATGACGATATCACGTTGAGAGACTCTGTGATGAACTCTTTTCCACAAATGGGTGTATCCATTGTGGGTGTCATGTTGAGAGACTCCATGACATGGATATCTGGAAAGATACCTCCCTAGCTAAGAGGGAGTGTTGATGTTATAGCGGCAGGAGATATCTTTCTCTCAAAATTTAAATAATAACTAATTAATAAGGCAAGTTGGCCTTAATTACAAATTATATTTTATACTTTTATTTCTTAAAAGGAGGCCGACCTAAGTGAAGAGTCACCTTGTTTTGTATATATACAAGGTGGAGTCCATTCAATCAAATCATCAATTCATACTTCATCCAATTCGCACTATCAAGAAGTTCACCTTTTGCAGCAAATCATCATTCTTTGTAGTAGCAGATTGACTTCAAGGAGAAACACATTCATTTGTATCTTTGCATCAAGGAGTGATGCTATTATTCATTGTATTAATTCAGCCTTGAGTAAGGCCAGACTTGTAAGCAGATTTTTGCTCTTATTCATTCAATATATTGGAGATATATATTTTGTTGGGTTTTTCTCCCTCAAGTAGGAGGGTTCTCCTAGGGTAAACTACTGTATTTATTGTTCATGTGTTGCATTTTCTACTTTTTGTTAAATTTGATCCTAAAACTAACACTTGAGACAACAAAGTGTTCTTTGATCCCTTTTCTCTGAGAATTAGGATTTGGCTATAATGCTTGTTTATTAGCTTTGGAATCTATAAAAAATTAACGATATATTTGATTACCGACAATCGATAACTTATTTTGGTAATGCAAAAGGAGGAAAACCTTGTCGAGAGTCGGGTGTCAGGAGTAAACTTTAACTCTGACCTAAAGTTAAGGCTTAGGTGATATCCCAGAAGTCCGACATTTGAAAGACAAAATGTTCCACTAAAATCTTTCAAGTCATTATTTATCAGACATCAAGGTTCAAAGATGTGGTTTAACCTTTGCTTATAGTTTGGGATGGTCATGAAGGACATCCTATTGCAAAGACAGTTGTCATTGCACCAAAAGATCAACCTGTTAATGCTCGATACAACCACCAAAGTTAATGAATTCACAGGAGGTAGTTAAATGGCTTGGATGCTTAGAAAAATGGCTCCTAAATGCCCACAAAAGTCCATACTAAGGTAGTTCACAAGATAGTTTTTTTTTCTCTTGATGTTATTTGTTTGCTCGTGATTTTGAAAATGCCTACAAATGGATTGAAAACTATACCTTTGTAAATTATTTTATGGCAATAATTCCCTCTAAAATAATGCTTTGAAGTTAGGTTAACTCTACTTTGGCCCTATATGAGGTTTGCATAGAGAACATTCAAAATATTACTTAAGGATTTTCTCTTTCATTTTGATGATGTCAAGTTTACTAAGGCCACTATTTGGCATGACCACTAGTACATTTAATCCTCTTTTCTTATGTTTTCTCATGGTCTTGAGATTTTATTCTTTGAGGAATGCTCTCTTCTAGACCCAATCTAGCTTGAATTCCCTGGTCTTCCCTTTCCACTCTATTCCTTTTTAGACCACATTGCAATGTCTCTAGGGCAAGTGATTCATGATGAACAAGAATCTTTCTTTTCCACTTTCTCTTAAAAAGGATTTATGTTTAGGTTGACCTATCGAAGAACCTTAAGGAATTCATTGAATTCCAAGTTGGCACTTAAAACTTTAACCAATAGTTCATACATCTCAATCTACCAAATACTTGTTATTGCTACAAGTCCTTGAATCACAAAATTTTAGACTATCATTTAGTTGTTTAATGGTCCAAGCCTCCATCCAAGTAGCTCTTTAGGGATCCTTCACCTAAAAATAGGGATGGATGACAAACAACGAGAAGTTAAAAAATACTCACACTCCTAGTGCTAAAGGAGTTAGTCCATAGTTGTAGGCTATTGGATCACATGTTTCAAAGCCTAACATGGAAACCAAAGTTTGTGATTTTGAACCCAAAGGGGAGTCATCACAAGTGGAAAACAAGCCTCATTTTAACTAAATGTAAATTATTGCTAGTATTACCTCTTCCCAACTAGATACCCTACCCCTCACCATCTACTTCTCACTAATCCCTAGTCCAATTTGTGAGAAAAAGGAGAGAAAATTTATGCTTGAGGAGAAAAGGGCTTCTATAATTTTTTCCCCTAATTTTGTAACATTTTTAGAGGAAGATTGTGTAAGAGCTATTATGGAGCCCTTGAGGGGCTTGATGATGATGGCATGACCTTGATTCCCACTTTTCATGAATTTTATTTCATAGAATGTAAGGGTAGATAACAAATCCCAAAATGAAATATATTATGTAGGATGTTTCTAAGTGATTTCTTAACCTCGATGTATTTTTAACAATCTGAGTTAAAAATTGCAAGTTTCATGCTTTCTATACTCTATCATGTCATCTAGCCAAAAATTAACTTTTTACATAGCAATTATGAATATTAATGTGGAGGAATTGTCACTTTCATTTTACCTAGGTGGAAACCACACATAGTGGCTCATGGATGTGACTCCACTAGCCATGCATTGTGGGTCCTCTTTAATATTAATAATCACTCTCTTGGGCTTCTTAATATTTATGCTTTTGATGGTGCTATTGAAAGATCTCTTCTATAATGGATTGTAGATTTGTTGTGCACAATCCTTGAATTGTGTGTGGGAGATTCAATATGGTTTATTTCTCATTTGATAAATGTGGCCACTTGCCTATACATTAGACAACTAGAAGTGAGAAGCTTGGTATTCTTTGTGTAATAAATTATCTTTTTTTATTTTAATGTTGGTTGTTGTCACCTTGATTATCCATGGTATACATAGAATAATTTGTGAGCCAATATGAAGTGAATTCTTAAATACTTTAATAAGCCTATGCTGTCTACTCAACATGTTTTCCCCTTTGCTAGTTATTAATTACCAATGGGGCCCTTATTGAATGTTGTCCTTTCAAACCATATTTTGATCTAGTTCTACATTGAATGGAAAATGGTGAGGCCCAAGGCACCAAAGATATATTTCTACTTGAATGTGTCTTTGTTGAATCATTATCCCACGTTGGCTAACATTCTTCACTTTTGGAATATTAAGCTAGACCTAGCCTTAGGATTGGTTGAATTCAATGGTGGAAGATTCCATTGACATATGACCTACTTTTTATGGATATATGACCGAATTTTGATAATTTTTATTGTCACTAATATGAGGACACCGAACTAAAACTTTGTCATACCACTACCAAGTTATAGGTGCTCCCATTTTTGTCATCTCTATAGTTGTATGCGGCTCACTTTTGTGAGAAAAAATAATAATAGATTATCGTACATATTAAGGAGCTTAACTAAAGGCTAAATTTCATTAGATGAAAATTGGGGATAAAGTCTCCAAGGTATTTTTCAATCCCTTTGAGTGTGTCACTTCTCATAATATATTAATTGCATCAACAAGGCCAAAATGTTCTCTAAACATTTTTCCATTCTTTTAGCTTTTGTCTATCATTATTAGTAGGTCATCTAGGTGCAATTTCCTTCAATTGAGCCTAATAGATTGTTTTAATAGTGTGTGAATGTAGTCCCCACTAGGATTTCTACCTAGTAGTAGGCCTTATGTGACTAATGCCTCACTTTAGTGGATCTTCACAGAGTATCTTTCCTTATGGATAACATTGAATCCCCTGGTTGTGATGGCTTCCCATGTGAATTTTATAAAGGTTTGTGGGGTACAATCAATCGAACCTCTACTAGATCTACTAACAAGTTTTTTTTCCATTAGCTCTTTAGGGGTTCTCATAAATAAAGGTAACATTAAATTCACACCTAAGGATAGCAATCTTGAAGAAATTTGTAATTGGTGATCGATCACTATTTTGAATACCTCCTACAAAATCATATCCAAACCTTTGCAATATACATTCATCATTTGCTTTCACTTATTATTCAGCCAAATTAGATTGGTTTCTTTAAAAAAAAATTGAAGACATTATTATTGTTTGAGAAGGCATGGAATGAGCCATCCAGTCATAGTAGTAGGTCATTTTCATCAAAATTGATTTTGTAAAAGCTTATGACCAAACAGGGTGGCCTTCCATCCTTTTCATTCTCAAGGCCCTAGTTCAAATGATTATTATAAATGCCTCAACTTGTCTCACCATATATGGCCAGAATTTCCATCTTTTGGGATTTTTCACACCATCTATCAAGGTTATCCCTAGCCCTAGCCCTTTATGTCATGGTTGTTGAAGGATTTGGATATTTTCTCACCAATCAATGTGGTATCTTAGTAAGGAGTAAAAGTTATCTCTCTTGAGAATAAATTCAACTTTTGGGTTGTCATACCTCTTTCCCTTGTTGAGAAGTTTTAGATTTCCTCCAAAATGCTTGTTACTACTCTTCCTATTGAACCCTTTCCAAAGCCTCTTACTAGAAGCTAGAACAATTGCTTAGGGATTTTATATGGACCTCCTCAAATCAAGGAAGAGGATTGCATAAAGTCACTATCATCTTCCCCGTGACTTTGATGGTGTTGGTTTAATTGACCCTTACATATAGGGGTTGGCTTTGTGTGGTAATAAGATTGTCCAAGCATTGGAAGGAAATGAAGCCTAGAAAATTCTCCTCAAGCATTGTATTTCTTCTAGAGTCCCTCGTGCATATAAAGCTTGGCGTGGCTTGGGAGATCTAACATTTTTAAACATTAATCTATCCCATTTCCCAATCTTTTTTCCTAGAATGCTTCCACTTGTCCTAGAGGTCTACATAGACATAATACCCACAACTTCTTCCTCCCAACTACTCCCTTGCCTTCCCCCATAATTATTGAACTACCTCAAGATTTAAAACAATATTTGTGTTGATTTAAATTTATAGAAATTTGATAAGAAACATAAATGCCCACCAAAAGGCTAAGAAAATTGTCCACAAATTTGACAATTCAATAGAAATTAGAGACATTGAGTTACAAATAAAATTTGAATTCTTTAAACAAGCCTAAAATCACAATTCAATATTCACATGTAATGAGCAAACTTTACAAGTGAATGCAAGGGGATTTTCCATTACAGGCCAAATTGCATGGCTATAAACATGATATTTATATATAAAGATTATCCCCAATTTATTTGTCCAAATGGTGACCTTGAATTTCTTAAAGTAGTTTCCCAAGTGAAGGAAATAGAACATCGAAATAAATAAATGTGGACCCCACAAAAACGTAGAAAATCTATAACA
>VDFB02228314.1:0-10896 GCA_007258455.2 Sequoia sempervirens
GATCAATCAATATCCCCTTAGTGGGCTTATTGTTGATTTGGCTAGCTATGTAAAGAGAACCATCAGGTGCACACTTAGGTATGTTGTTTTGTGAGAAAGCAATGTCAAGAGGATGTTTAGTTAAGCCCTTATGAGGTCTAGCTTCGATAAATGCTACCATGTTCTCTGTGGGAGGTAATTGTATATGCTCATGATCCATGTTAATATTGTTCTTAGTTTAAGTAGGAGGATTGGGTGTGGCATGTATGTTTCTATTGTCTTATTTGTTCAGGTACTCTTGAAGGAAGTAACTAAGGCTCTAGATGATTTGTGTCTCGTTTCGAGTTTTAAGCACTTTCCTTAGGTTTTGTATTATGGGAACCAAGCTAATGTCAAAGCATTCACTAAGGATATGGGCTTGTAAGTTTTCTAGTTTTTTGTCTATTTTGTTGATAACATCATGCACATTGATTATAAGAGGTGAAGCCATGGCTAATGAAGTATGCAAACTATGAGCCATGAAGGGTTGATTCTCAACACTATCAGAAAGAGAGTTAGAGCACCCAAGATCCATGAAAAGTGATAGATTTCTGGATGACATGAGCCTTGAACTATGTCTTATAATAGTATTGCGAATAGGACATCAAGTTGTAAATCTCATGCAAGTTTTACAAACCTAGTGTGCAAACCCTAGAATGACAATGCAATAACCTAGAATGATATGCAATTTTTAGATTCTAAGAAATACAATTTACTAATTAAGCAATGCAATAAGTTGAAAATGAAATATTTTGATGCAATTTTGAACTTTTAACAATGCACTAAAATGAAGCAATTTAAGCTAAATGCAATGGAATTGATGAAACAACAAATCTAGAAACTGAAACAACAAAATGAATGAACCAAACATAAGCTAAAAATTGGTATTTTACTATCTTGAAATTGTAGATCTATAACTAACTAGGACTCATTTGCCAGTAAGGGAGAATGGGTCCTAGTTAGGTCTTTCTGGGATCTTTCTTTGGAATTTAGAGTCAATTTTGATGTCTTTTTAGATGCCAAAAGGTACAGACCGGGCCTGATCAGGGACTTATTCACCAGTAAAGGTGAATGGGTCTTGGTCAGGTATTTTTAAAACTTTTTTTTAATGATTTGTAAGTTCTTAGATTTATCTTTCAGTTCCAGGTTGTAGACAGTGAAATGCAGCTTCAAATTTTCCAGAAATTCAATGCAAAAATGCAATAGAAAGATGAAATACAAGACCTAGTTTGAAATACAATTTTTTTTTAATTTTCAAATGAAATTGAATGAGGTCTAAATGAGATGCAAAATGACTACTTTGTTTTTGCAATTTTTCATATTTAAGAAATGCAAAACAATGCAAATATAAACCCTATATGATATGCAAAATTTTAATGCTAAAGAAGAAACCCTAATTCAATGCAAATCTAAATTTAATGAATGAAATATTTTAACTTAATATGCAATGAGAGATTCCAAAATTCATAAAATTGCAATGTTGAATGAGTTGGGTTCACCAAATAATGTATAAGGTGAAAATAGGATCCACCCTAATGTGTGGAAAAAAGAGATGGATCACTTATTTTTCAAGGCCCTAAACACTTGAAATTTTGTAAAATATAATGCTAATAACAATTAGAAATTCAACCTAATTGTTATAGCAACTATGAGGGGAGAATGTTTTAAAAGCATCAAAGTTGTGTATTTAGCGAGAGAGGAAAGTTGTTGTTTTTGAGCTATGGGACTCATTCGTCTTGATGGTGAATGGGTCCTTTAATGAATTTTCAAAAACTAATTTAAGGATCCTATACCTTGATGTCCGCACTCTTGAAATCCAGTTATCAAGTTCTAGAAGCTTGTAGTTAATTCTATGGAGCTCTTCGTGATCTTGCACTTTGAATGACAACAGTGGCTTTGCAGCACGACAGCACATCCCGTCTTGCTCAACTTGATCTCAACCTATAAATCTACAATAACCTCAAAGGGAAAAGAAAAAATTGTTGATTTGTTAGTGAATGGGGGTTTTCCTCAGTCAAACCCCTTTTAGGTAATTAAACCAAATGATGAAATGAAGGAAATGAAGCATGAAAGTGTAATAATGTAGATGATATCACCTTGGATTTAGTCTTGTGATGAAAATTTGCAAACGATCATGGAGTGGCCATGAAGAATGTAGATATTGGATGTAGGATGATGGGTGTAAATGAATCCTCAATGCAACATTCACCTCTAAGCTCAACACACATGAATGCATTAAACCCTTGACATGATGATAAGACCTTGAATTGTTGCAATAAAGCTTTGAAATTTTCCTTGAAATGCCTTATGAATGCTCATGACATGTTCTAATGCTTGATCGCTTGAATGCTTGAATGCTTGATAAACTTGCTAGCTCTTGTTAGGAGAAATAATGTGAATTAACCCCTTATTTATACTAAATTAAGAGATTGACCTTGAAATTCAAAGAACTAAGGCCGACACCAAATCTGGAAAGAAACATAATTAAATTCTCACCAAAATGAAATTCAAAAGTTAGGGTCTCATTAAGGGAGGACCCATTCACCACCAAAGGTGAAGGGGTCCTGGCTAAGTTTCCAAGACTGGGCTTTGGGGAGCTAAAAGAAGGCCAAAAACCAATTCCAAATCACTAGAAAAAGGGGGGTCTTGTTAAGAGAGGACCCATTCACCATCAAGGGAAAATGGGTCTTGGCTTAACTTACCAAGACCAAAATTTTCCCAATTAAATAATTTGATAATTAGTTTATGCTTGTTGGGAAATATCCTCAGGAGGTGTATCGAAATTAAGAACGAATTTGAATCAAAGAGGTTAATAATTCCAATGAATTAAGACCACCTAGATAAGTGTGCAAGTTCTTTAGAACACTTTACGACACCTAAACAAGGTACACATTACATACATTTTTATTTAGAAAGGGGCCCATTAGGATTAATTAAGCAAATAAGTCCTAGAAAAGTGTGAAAGTGTGTTACAACACTTTACAACACCTTTGCAAAGGACCAATTAAGGCATGATTTAGTTGAAAAAAGGAACTAGAACAATGTCAATCTGTACAACCCATTACAACACCACTCCAAGACATCATTAGTTCAACTTTAAGGTCAATTATCGGATCAAGCAAGAAAAATGTAACTTTTTCCGTTACTACAAGTCCAAGTACCCTCCATCAAATCTTGGTCACTAACTAATGAGGAGAAGCATCGGCTCAGTACTCTTCCATAACCTTGGACTAGCTGTAATCCCCTAAACATCTACAAAGCGATGGATGGCCCTACCCAGCCGACGAGATTGGTTTGGTAACCTCATAATAACATCGACCTTCCCTAAGCTTTGTGGTGTGTCCTAAATGTTTCTAGATCTGTCATACAATGGCTACAACCTACTCATATGACATTCCCTATTTGGTATGTAAATTTGGATCACAATGAATTGAAAATGTAAATAGTGGAAACTTACACTAGACTTTGGCAAAAGTATTCATCATCCAAAGTTATGGAGTGGACGTCATGTGCTCACCCACCTTCCTAGCTCAATTTGCGTCGACCATTCATAACCTATGCATAGGCTATCCCCTTATTCCATGGAGTAACCTTAACCCAAGGAATAACCTATAACCTCTATGTTGTCTAAAACACATCTACTAAGTAAATCATAGTAACTCAGACTCAACTACGTTAAACATTAGCTATATAAGCTATATTCATAATATAGTATTTATCCCTGCTATAACCACTTATTCCTTATTATGGAATATGTACAAACACTTCAAGAAATATAGATCCTTATACTAAGTACATTATGTATTCTTTAACTTTCACATAAGAATAGAATACCCTTTCCCTAATAAGCAATTGAACTAATTTCTCATTGCGAGGAGCTTGATCATTAAATGCCTTCAAAATGCTAATTTGTAAAATTTGTGTGTTCAAGTCTAAAATAATGTGTCAAAGCCATGTAAAGAATAAATTGAATGTATTCAAGCCATGTAATAGGTCCAAGGTGGTCAAAGTGGAAAAAAAATACAAACTTTCAAATATTGCAATATTGCCAAAAGTTACTGAATTGGAAAAACAAAAAATCAAGAATATGAAGAGACAACTCGGTGGAAGAGGTAGTTAGATTGTTAGAAGATGAAAAGGTAGTTACTTTCATGGATGTAAAAATCTATAAAAATCATTGTAAGGCATGGAAGAGAGGAACTTGGTTTTTTTGTAACCAAATTTTTAAATAAAAACCCCTGTTTCCTAAATTTGCAACATTATTTACATTGTTTCTATCTTTGTACAGATAGTTTAAGCATATCAAAGGCTAAATTCTCATGTGATATTATTTAAGGAGGAGTTAAATTTTAAAGAGTTGTGAGGTTATTCTCTTAAGAATAAAGAATCAGAGGCAAATCATTTGAGCCTCGGTCTATGTTCTTCAAACAGAGGGTTTTGAGAGTCTATTAGGTTCTTAATCTCCATTCCACTGATGGAAACTAGTTAGGTCAGTGGAATGGAGAAATATGATAGTGCCATTGCTATCTGACAGAGCAACACTTTTGTGGCATAACGATGCTATTGCAAGGTAAAATAGAGAGTTAATATTTTCATGTCTGCTTTGATTTTTCAATTTAATCCTCTCTAATCATTTACCGACTTCTAGTTTTTTTTCTATAAGGCTAACTAATTTTGTAGATTTGGAGAGGAGAAAAACCTTGAAGTAAAGGAGCAAAGTATCACTTGATTTTTATTGTAATTTTTTTTAAACACTTATGGGATGATATAACCCATCATATGTTGCTTTATTTCATGCTTATAACAAATAGATTTCAGTTGGGTTTAAAATTTACAATGTTATGATTTTCAAAGTTGGTTAAAATTGAACCCATACATCCTCACCATTGCAATGTTGGTTAAAATTGAACAACAAAAAATCATACTTCAATTTGGTGCTATTAAAATGAAGTCATCATTTCCTTTGAGGATTTAAAAAGAATGAGTGTATTTCGTGCTTGTCATGCTTGTGTGAACTTCTAGTGTGTATCGACTCCCCTTGCACTTCGTATGATCCTGGGTGAAGAGAAACACTCTAAGTTTACAATTTTTTTGTGTCACCCGAAGAACTTGCTACATATCCTCTCCCCTCATGCTTCATGTGATCTTGGGTTAAGATAAATAAAATTTTCTTATATTTTTTAGATAAGGGCCCATTGATGAGATACATCCCACAATGGAGAACTCATATAAGCGACCCTAAAAGCATGTTTATCATCGAGATATATAAATTTTGTGAAATTGAAAGAAATTAGATTATATCTAGACAAGAATAACATACCATGCCTCATCCTCGTCTGAATGTAATGGGTCAAGTAGGAATGGCTAAAAACTTTAGTGGCTTAAGTATGAACTATGTATCATAGTGTTCATGGTGTCACTAAAAAACCTTGTCTAGAGGCCAACCAAGTTTTATGAAACGTCCTTTGAAGTAGTTCATCAAAATAGCATCATTTCAAGAAGTTACTTACCGCGTTCAATTTATAGTTGAGGCATAAAACTTAAGAGTTAATTCTCTTGTACAAAGCTAGGCATATCAAGATGATAAATTTCCTCGAAATGGCCCATTTGAACCCTCTAAAAATTTAGATTGCATGATTCCTTTAGGGGTGAGGTAAGACTACTAAGAAGTGATGTACCTATATTCCTCTAGTTTGTAAAGTGACTGATTTTGTTGAGCCAAACTAGTAAGTCTTGTGGAAGAAGACTTATGAAATATCTCCCATACCCATTGAGTCAATATATACATTGCTTGTTAAAATGAACTCAAACAAACATCAACATGTTCTTCAAATTTCAAACCCTTTCATTATTTGTGAGTGCACTTCAAGGATAATATATTGCTACATACCTCTAACTATATCTTATTTTTTTCAAAACAATATATTAGTGGTTTTCCAATATATTTGACCATATCCCTACTCACATATATAAAAGTTAACCTAGGGACCTATGGATTAGCTCTTTGATTTCCACAATGTCAAGCTTTCATGGGAAACATTTTTCCTTTTCATAGACCTTCTTAGTCTAAACTTAATCAAGACATTTGATGTGATAGAATAAATTTCATTAATAAAATCTTAACTCAATTGGATCTACAAAGTAGGTACATATTGGTCTCATTTTCAAACATCTTGACTTCCAAAGAAATAAAGAGAAAACATGGAAATGTATACCAAAACATTATATCAAATTTCTACCATCCAAACATTGATTTCTTAGGTTTATCACTCCAAGGGTAAAGCATGTTTTTCACTACCTTGATCTTTTAAACAAAGTACCTCTTAAATTCAAAGCATTAGGATCAACCATCCCATCTATCTCAAAACATTTGAAATTTCACCTCACAAATAATTTTAAAACTTTGGACACAACAACCTCCTAGACTTAATGTTTCATCAACCATCACCTAGTTTAGCTATATTATTGGAAATGAATCCTTTTTCCTACATTTAGTTATATTAGCAAAAATCCTTTTGAACAAATTTTATCCTAAAGTCACAAGTCTACTCTTAGGATTTACCAATTTCATTAGTATATTCCTCAAAAACACCAACATCAAACCTAAAGTCTAGTGTTTTCCAAAATTGAGATTTCTTTATCATCCACATCACCCATCCTTTCATAATCCATTCACATCATTGGTCTAAACACCTTAGAGGTTCAACATTTCAACAAGATCAAAATGCAAGAAACACGGAAAAAAACCAAATTTTATCTATTATGAGTGGCCTAAACCAACAAAACCTTGGAATACAAGAGTTTGATACTAGAATTTTTACAACTCTATCATACAATCCATACATAAGTTCATCATATCCTACAAACTCCAATGACATGACAAATAGGGGTATTCATAATCAAAACTTTGGATCATCTTGTCACACGGTAGATCAAACAAGTTTCACAAATCGATACATCAACCCATTAGACAATGTTCAAAATCCAACAAGTCTAGGTGTTCAAAACACGAGCATGAACCTATGGTTCCAAAACACCATCCAATAAAAAATCCAAGCATGATTATTTCTCATCACAACATTGGTTCACAAGAACAATGCGTTCAAAACATAAACATATCAGACTTGAACATGTTAAATATCAATATCAAGGTCAAAAAATCATGCCATCACAAAATAAATACATTCCTCATCAAAAACATTGATTTATATCAACAACACCTTGAACATCATCAAAACATTGATTTGCATCAACATCTTCATGATCATCAAAACATGGATGTACATCAAAATGTTGCATATCAAACACAACATCAACAAGAACCTCAATAAAAAAAAATATTGAAATCCAAAAACACTACCAAACGTGAATACACTCCTTTAGGAGAGCCAATTGAATCAGTGTTAAAAATGTTAGTTCAAGCTAAAATTTTCAATCTTCTAGAGTCATTAAATGGGGGTGAACCTACCTTCAAGTTCTCATGATATGATGATAATTATTATTATGAATACCATAGCACAAAAGGTTGTGACATGTCAGATTGTATCAATCTCAAGAACCTCATCAAAGACCTCATTGATCAAGGAACAATAACTATTGACAACAATGATCAAGATTCAATCTTATATGATCATATTGATAATGTCTCTACCTCACATAAGGAGATAAAAAAAATACAATTTTTTTTTCTTTCTAAATCATAATAAAAATCCCTCACCAATATTTAACAATGATCAATTTCAAGAAATCTTAACATCATTCGATCTCATGGTTGAAGACATTGACAAGGTTTTTACCACAATTTTTGAGGATAAAATTCAAGATTCATCTACCAATGATCATGTTGACAATGTATCTACATCACCCAATGAGTTAGAAGGCATACATCAAGAATTTATTCCAAAGCATGATTGAAATCTTTCACCAAAGTCTAGCAATGGTCCTTTCCAAGACATATTGACATCATTTGACCTCATGGTTACCGATATTGAAGAAATACTTAATTCAACACTTGATCCAAATTCACTCGAAGATCAAGAAAATATCGGGCCAATAGCCATGCATAATGAAGAAAACCCTTTGAAAATAATCCATCCTTTGAAATTTATCCATGTAAAGAACATGAACCAAAAGATATTGAAGATAACACCACATAGAGTCAAGATCAAGGATGCATATCTCCAAGATATTACCATGATCTAATGGGTATTCTCTAATCCATACAAGATGTTGCAAATAATGATCGTATCGATATATCACATAATCCTCCATCTACCCATGATATGCTTACTCCTAATGGACATATAGATGATATTCATCCAAAACAAGAGTCTCGTACTCTTGATATCATTACCAAGGAACAAGAGTCTCCTAGTCTTAATATGTTTACACATGATCAAGGAATAGAAAAATCCATATACATATCAAAAATTTATCATGAAGAAGACCTCTACATGGATGGTGAATCAAAAACATCCTTTGAAGAGCAAGCAAACATGGATAATGAGGAAGACTCCTATATGGATTGTAAAGAATCAATAAATTTTGAAGAAGCATCAAAATCAAACACATCCTCCATACAGATTGAAGAAAGTGAGTATGAGGATGTCAAGCATTATCGAAAATCATCAAAGCTAAATCATCTTGAATAGCAAGGAAATGGTTTGTCAATAGTAGAATCAAAGCATGCCAATAATACTCCCATAATACTAGTGTAAACTTTATCTAGTGCAAACACCAACATGGGGAGCATGAAGAGTCCTTATGATGAAATGGATACCAACACTCCAACCATTCATATCGTGAATCATCATCCACACACATATTTCCACCCACTAATTAGAAACAACCAAAAGAAAAAGGTCTATATCAAAGAAAAGAGAAAATTATTGAATCAAAAGAATAAAAAAAAATGGACAAGAAAAATTCAAATGGATACCAAATAAAAATAAAGAAAATCATCCCTATCACACTCCATTAGTCAAAGAAACTATGGAAAAAAATAAAAAAGGGAAGTTCATCCATCAAAACTGTCCATTGATACAAAAGAAAGCTTCAAGAGCGACCTACAAGGTATATCAAGAAGTTGTTCCCAATTGAATCTCCATATCCACCCATCATTGATCGTCATCCCAAGTTTGGAGAATCAAATATTCTAAACTATTGACCAATCCATCTACATCTCATATCCCTCAATGCATTCCACCATCCACTTTGACATCCATGGTATCCAACTCTCGTATTGACTGTGTATTGGCAGTAACTCTTTATCATAAGGACTCTAAGGGCACTCTATCGTGATGTGTGAATCTAGGTAAGGTTAACTCTGATATTGATAATGAAGATTAAAAAATATGGGGGTTACATTCAAGCCGCTGCATATTAGCAAAAAAATCCTCCAAGAAGGGTATCATTAGCACATAATGATAGGAACAACACCTATATCAGCACCAAAATCATCTATATCAGCACCACTAGGTGGTTCATGGGATAAACTTTCAAAAAATAAAAAAAATCAAGAAAATAATCAAGCAAAAAACGTCCTCTAGTGAAAACCACTTTGGTGGTGCTTTGAACAAGTATCATGATGAAAACCTAGAAATAAGGAAACATGAGTAGAATCGAGCATCTATGTGCACCATGTTAGGTGGAAGCATCTCATCCCATTCATAATAAATACCGAATTCCATCCATCTTATCCATAATAAATCCATGATTGATTATCCAATCTATTTTCATCCACTCTAACTTATCTTGATCTTGGAAAAGGTTCATCATGTACTTCACACTTGCTTATGGTAAACATCTTGACATGGGTCACTATCATTAATCCTATCCTAACCAACATTATTAGATTCATGAGGCGATTTTTCAAAGAGAGATTATACTAATCCAAGACAGTGGAATGCTTCACTTCCGCTATTACACTAAAAGTAGAGGTTGGAGGGAGATCAATTTCAATATCTGATGAATGCCGAGGTCTCAACCATCAGAAGGATGTTTGGAATCTGACTATATTGCTGGAAATAGTGGAGATGAGAAAGGGTTCCTGAAATGTAAACGGAGAAAACATAAAATGTTTGAGAAACTTTAATCGATAATAAAACAAATCTTATTATTTAAAAATGAAGAGTAGAAAAAAAAAAGGTAAAATATGTGAGATGGTGTGCTAAGAGCCTTGAAGAAGGCCCGGGAAATAGCTTTGAAATTTTTGGAAATAATGATTGTTGATTTTTAGGCTTGGTGGGACTCATTCACCATTTTGGGCGAATTAGTCCCGATTTTGGAAAACTGTATTGGAGCCTGTTTTGGCCAAATGGGTATCCAAATCCACAAAAATATCTAAAAAATATGTATAGTGGGACTCATTCACCACTAATGGTGAATGAGTCCACTTTGACTTTTCTGGAAACTCAGTTGTGGAATATGTAGCTCTCGGTTTGCTCTTTATGTTCCTCCAAGTGTTCAGATCCCAAACCCTAATTTTTGGGGCTGTAAGTGACTTTTTGTGAATATTTTGACCTTACCAATAGGGAGATAACTCTAACAAGTTTGAAACCTATTATTCAATCACCTATAAGCCTTCAAAGTTCCTAAATATGCAACCACACAAAGAAAGAGAGAGAAATGTTGAATGTTAGGGAATAGGGGTTTTCCTTGGTCAAACCCCTTTTAGGTAATTAAAAAAAAATGATGGAATAAGATAATGAAGCATGAAATATGAAACAATGCAATTAGAAACTTTCCATGATGATAGATCTTGAATTGCTGCAACAATGGATGAAGAATCTTCCCTTGAATTCCTTGGAAAACTATTTTGATGACATAAAATGCAAAAACCCTAGCTTGCTTGACTTGAGATAGATAATGAGTGATGAA
>VDFB02228316.1:0-15071 GCA_007258455.2 Sequoia sempervirens
TACTTATCACCCTATGGAGAAACCAGCATTGCACCTCCACCTACTCCATTCTTGCTTCTGGAACCATCAAAAAACATTTCCCAAAGTTCACTTTATTGTTGCAACAATTGATCTATACTTTTTTCAAGGTTTGGAACCTTTGCATCAGGTTCAAGCATCACATAATTACCCATATCGGCATCTTGAATAAAATCTACAAGATTTTCCAACACATTCTCAGCTGCCCATTCATGTAGCAGCACATCAGGAATAGCTTCTGCTTGAAGTTCTTTAGCGGCAGCCAGTTCACTGTCAGTAAAAATGACACAATTTGTGTCTGCAGCAGTAGGAACAGCATTGATAGGGCTTGGGTTATATGGCTCAATGTGATCTTTAGCCAACTTTTCAGATTTAATGGTAACTTTGGTTCCATATCTAGTTCTAAGCAAAATATGTGGCCAATCAGCTGACACATAACCACCTATCTTAGTTGTAAAGTCTCTTGAGAGGCACAAAGAAAAGAAAGGTGGGAGATCTATGACACATATGTCCTAAGGAACTGAAAAGTTTGAACAAGCATGAAGGGTAAGACTCAAGCCTTTAATAACACCCAATGTATTAACAGAAGTACCATCCAATTGAATCACTCCTTTCTCTAAAGGTTGATACTTTAGCCCAAGCTTGTCAACAATTTGCTTTGGCATTACTGAGCTACTAGCTTCATTGTCTACCATACAGTTATGAACTAGCTTATCACCTATGACTACAGACACGTAAAATGGAGGTGGTTTGACTTCTTTTCCTGCCTCTTTGCTGGGCTGTTTATCATTTTCTTGAGGATTAATTGTCAACACAGTGCTGACTTGACCTATTGGAACTTCGGATTCATGGACACTTTAAATTTGACAAGGTTGAGTGTAACATATCTTTTTTGACTGGAATAGCTAATGAATCCCACATAGACATCGTTACATTCATCTTTCATACTATCAAAAGAATATTATAGAATTTTATTTAGGTTTACTTTATGATGTACCTTTATGCGGCATGATCAGCTTGCAAGTGTGGCTGCTCCTTAACTGGGAGTTGCTGATTTCTTTGCAAAACGCGAGTCACTTGAGATGTAGATGGTTTTGTAGCTATTTCTTTTCCTTTATCATTTACTTGATCAAGCTCGAAAGCTCTTTTCTTTGCCCTTGTGTTAGCTGCAACTAGAGAATTATCTACATTCAATCCACATAATTCTTAGCCTTGCCAGTTAAGTAGGGTAGTTTCATTGGTAAGCTGATCTTGGTGTTGTAGAGGTGCATCATTGAGTGCTTTCTGCTATGAACTTGAAGCATTTTGTACCATAAGTGCTTGATTAATAAGTCCATTTGAGCAAGTGGCTTGATTGTGAGGTTGGTTGCAAGGGTCGTACTACTCATAATCTTCTACTAAGTTATTTTGAATAGGGACAAGATCCTTAACTACACTAACAGGTGTTGGAGCATAAGCCTGAAAAGGTCTTGTATTTACATTCTGTCTTGGGCCCTGGTAGTTTCCTTGATAAGCCTATCTATTACCTTGATATTGTTGTTGCTAATCTAAATTCTGTTGTTGATAAGGCCTATTATATGATTGTTGTTTTTCCAAGCTCACAAGCTTATTACCAAAAGTCTGAAATAAACTTTTGATCTCCTGTAACTCATTTGAAGAACTTGAAACAGTAGTTTCTTTTGTTACAGTAGCTGATACTGCTAGAACAGGTGGCAAAGGTACAAAAGGTGGTATCTGCATAGGGATATTCGAATGAATATCTAGAAATATAGGCATTGGTGGCCTAGGAGCAAGTTTACCAGCTTGTATTAGGTTGTTTTCAACTCTGATTGCTACTTCATAAGCATTCGACAAAGACACTCCTCCCATTAACTGTATTAAAACTGAAATATCACTATTTATAGCTCTAAGATAATACAGGAAGGCATATTCAGGTGAAGGCCTCACCGTAGCAAGAATCCTATCCCATGTTCTTTGAAAACGGAAATTGAAATCCATCATTTGCTCCTGAGGGGCTCTCTTTATAGTTGTAAGTTGTTCTACCAAAGATAAGTTATCTAACTTATCTTGAAACTGTTTATGCAACTTGTCTCCAAATTCATCCCAAGTTGTGATTGAGCCTACTGCTAAACCCCTATACCATTGCATAGCTCTTCCTTTCAGTGAAGTAGCTAGCAATCTCACAGCAACATCTTCTTGAGTTATGTGATGGACTCCGCCTAACAAAGCCACATCTCATATATGTTCAATTGGGGTAGTCTGATCTTCCCTAGTGAAAGTTGGCAAACTTTTCAAAGCTGCGATTGGAATGTCATTGTGTTGTGCCAAATTTAATGGACTACCTCCATTAAAAGCAACAAATGGTTGATTCCTTGCCATCTGTAGAGCAAGAGGTGGGTTTACTTGCACTCTAGGTGAAACAAAAGATGGGACAGCAATATGGGATCTCACAGATGGAGGAGTAGATTTGGTTCTTCTAGAATAGACAAATGTTGTCCCTAGCCTTTCTTTTGCCCTGCCTTTTCTCCTTGATGGGAAAAGCTATAAATATTCAAAAGGAACTAAGTTGCTCCTTGTCTAAACTCTTCTCATAAGCTGCAAACGCACTGATTCTGAAGTTCTTTCTCTTCACGGAGTCGCCAAGTATGCTAAAATAACTTCTGCAAAGTTTGAAACTTGTTAGTTGCATACCAAACCAACAATATAACGTGGAACTTGTCCCACCGAGCATGTCAAAAACTGTTATCTACTGAAATTGCACCCTTATCAAATTGCAGAACTTGATACTTCAGAGAAACATGGGGACTTTTCCAGGTTGTGGGTCACCTAAAAAATGGAAAAGAACCTCTGGAGAGAAGGCTGGCTTCCTATGCTGGCAATATCACCTAAACTACTGATTTTGTAAGGTAAAGGGAGAATATTACTAAAGCAAAATAGAAATGGTAGGAACTAATCCCTACGGTGATACACTGAACTGACAGGAATCATGAAATAAAATAGATGAACATACCCCTCGAAAACTAATGATAGTTATTTCATTTACTCAACATAATTTTGTGAACTTATGCATAATTCATGAAAAGGCTTAATCTGCATATACATTTTAAGAAGGAAAGATGAATTTCACAACTTTAAAGTTCAAATCACGATTTAGAAAACACATTTTTCCTAAGTGATAATATTTTTAATTTCACTCTCTAGGAAAAATACGCCCATGTTGGAGAAGACAAGAGAAATTCACCAAGGCATGAATAAAATTGGTGAGAGGAAGTCAGAGGATGCCAGCTTCGCGAGGATGATGAAAATTGTCAAGGAAGAGCAAAGAAATTTATGCCCGAATGTGAAGAATGAAAATAAATTTGATGAAATATTTTTTCTAAGGGTTAAAATTCAAAAATTAAATGTACCCCTTCGTTTGGAGACACATGAATTCAATGCTTTCTGAAGGGAATTTTCTTCTGGGTATCGGACATCTGCGATGAGGAATGGATTTTAAAGTCTTCCACACTTCGCCAAGGCCTGCAAGATGAAGATTTTCCATGGACACCGGATTGATGAATTTTCTAAAGGGAAAATTTAGAAAAAATTTCTAAGGCAAGAGGAGAAAAAGATGTTGAAATAGAATGCCTTGGCTGATGAATTTGAAGTTGATTGCCTAGGTGAATTTGCTTAAATTCTTTGTGAAGATAGTCTTCTTGAGCCAGAGTTGAATAAAATCAAAGTCGTCAACGACCCAGCTGATGAAATGAATTTCTTAAAGATGCAATTAAAGTTAATATTGTCAAAGATGATACGCCCTTGAGGAAAATGAAATTTGTCTAAGGCATGAAGAATGTGAAGCTAAAGTGAAACTCAAATATTAGGACGAAGGCGTCAAGATGGCATGCAAATGTTGAAAAGTTATGAAGAAAGAAGGGTTTGCTAGAAGAGAAATGTTCCGGAGATCACTCGGACCTTGGAGTTAAAGTATGAAAATCAGGTAAGTAAGGTGAGTTTATATTATGAAGTGTTATGATGCTCTTCTCCTTGCTTGTTTGTTTTCACAGGCTGAATGTAAAAGATAGGCGGGGATGACTTGAAGTGATGGAAACAAATAGTTCAAAGAAGATGATAGAACCTCGAAGAAAGAAAGAATTACAGAAATGAGCTAGAATGTTGGGACCTAGTATGTGTGCTAACCCAAAGTGGCAAGAAAAATGCAAAGTCGGGATTGGAAAAGATGAAGGCCCAAAGGTTAGAAATGATCCTCAAGTACTTCAAGGTTGAAGAACAACATTAAAGAGGAAAATCATCATCAAGCAGAAGAATGAGGTTGCAGTCTTGGAATTTCAAAATGAGAACGTGCCTGCCATGCTAGAGGTTGAAGCTGTTTGATCAAGTCTGTAGTCAAGAACAAGAACAGTGTGAACGCGTTTCCAAACAAGAATCTTCTAGAGGATGGTGGCCATTAATGGCTCATTTATTACCTCACTCCTCTTGGTGGCGGTTTTTAGGGTGAATCTTGTTTAGGGCTGAGGTGGCACAATCTGGGCCATCCAGCTGATTGTAATCTGAGCCGTCTGTTGGACTTGGCCAGCTATATAAAGGGGCATCCCCCCTTCATTTGTATCTCATTAGAAGTTAGAATAGACATTAAGTTAGACAGTAGACATAGAGTAGAGGACAACTTAGAAGCTAGCTTAGTATAGATTGATAGTGTAGTTGAAGAAGGAAAGTTTTCCTTTGAAAACTTTTGCAAGAGATTGTTGTGTATAACTTTCATAATAAAAGATCTTTTCATTGATGGTGAAATTCGTCTTTGTTATGGATAGCTAGCGAGGTTTCTTCATCCCTTCTACTTCAAGTAGCATAGAGTAGCGTAATTTCATTTTTATGCAAGTAGATGTTAGCTATGGAATGTGGTGTTTGATCCAAGCAAGCTTCGCTTATCCATACCACTAGCGGGCTCATTGATGGTGTGTTCGCCTTGTGTGGTCAACTGGAAATGTTGTGGGCCTAACTTCAATCACAGTTTGAATGATGGTATGCGTCGTTGTGATGGTATCTTCATGTCAAGTGGTGGTTTGAACATCTTTAGTCATCCCTTTGAATTGCAGCGACTCCATGGAAGTTGTCAGAGGTGAGAGAGCCGTGAGGATTTGGTTGAAGTTTGCTGAAGTTAAAACCATATCAGCACTTAGAATATATTTAGACTCTCTAAACTACACCATTTACATTCAGTACCTTCTGAAACAAGAACTTTATAGACAAATCTTTCGAGCATTTGAATTCCTTTCTCCGCCGTTGAACAATTTCGTAAGTCCCCTTGAAATACCAGCAAATCACATCAAGCCAAGTAAGACTATTCGCATTGAAGGAACCTTGGAGTTGAGCAGCACAAACTCTTTACTTAATCTTAGCATGATGGATACTTTGATCCAAGAGAATAGAATTATTTGTTGGCGACTTTATTCTCGCGTTAGTGCGATCATGAAAAAGAAACACATCAGCGGAAGACATCCGCGCCAAAGCCATAAACCCGGCAAGGCGTCCCTCTTTGGAAAGACTTCTCCTAATGCCCGTCCGTTTTGGCGAGAGTTCATTTCTCGGCCGGACCTTATGCGAAGGCAATCCCCGCCAGTAGAAGACTTCGCGCCAATGGGAGAACATCATCCGAAGCAAATCATTCCCCGGCGCACCGCCCAGCGAACAAGCTGTCGGCAAGGCATCCCAGCGGAGAGATATAAAACTTCATAGCAACCGAGATGTCTTGGCGACCATAAGGATTTCAAACGGGTATAACACACTGCTAGTCAGCAAGACATTCAGCTGGTCTCAGCGACTTTCTTCTTTGAGGAGTTTTATGCCAAATCTGATAAGGCATGCTTTCCAATAGACTTCCTTGTGAAATAGCATTAGATGTATGATTTAACCCTTGATGCAAATGTTCCTCCATTTGGCCTTCATGAACACTTGAAAACATATAGATTGTCTGCACTGATTGAGCCCATAAGTGAAAATCGGGTAACACTTTGTATGAGATCATCCTTTGAAATCCCTAGGGTTTTCATCCTAGGATTCCCATCCTTGAACATATGTGCTCAAGATGGATTTTGAAAGAAATTTTATTAAGTGTAGATATGTCCCTAGATGGACACATTCACCCTTTTATATCCATCATGACAATAATGGGTTGGCCATAATATAAATCCACAACTTAAAATTTGAACAATTATTAAGGACATGAAAAGTCCCACTGTTGAAAATTATAGCACCAAAATTGGCATTAATGGCATTGCAAAATGTGTTGGGGCTTTGTGTATAGAATGAAAATAAAGGTAGAATTATTGACGATACAAGGTTAGACATAAAACAAAACTCATACCACAAGTTGGGGTGTTGGGGGTTGAGCAACAGGCATATCAATAAGAACAATTCTAAAAGTTTGACAAATACAAAGGATAGGGGAAGGATGGAAGACATTACAAGGACCAAGGAAAGGATAGACCTAGATAGGAAAGAATGCCTTGAAAAGGAACTTTGAAACTCCAGTGACTGATAAACACTTAGAAGATTAAGCATTCCTTCAAACTCAAAAACTTTGGGGACCTTATACAAACACTGGGGGAAAGACATGCACACAAAATGGTACCAAGGGAAATGAAAAACATAGGAAATGATAAATTTGATACATAACCTAGATTATTACTATTGTCACGGAAGTGTGCACCCTTTCTTAAGTTGATTAAATCACTCGACCACCTCTTGAAAAATGGGATGATCTCCCTGAGTGTGGGCTCAAATAGTGGAAATCAACCTCCAAAGAGGGTTGGTTCCCTTGATACCTCACCTAAACTAAGTAAACTAACGATGCTTGCTAAGAAAAGAGAGAAGGATAACATATAATGGAACCTAAACTCTAATATGGTGATGCACCAAAAAGGTTTTTTGAGACCTGCACAACTACCTTTGTACACACAATTGATCAACAACAAAATTTGGTTCATACACAACTTAGAGGCTTAATATGCCCATGCATCAATATTTCATAGGAAGGTTATGATGTTCACAATCCTAGAATAATTCTACTATCTTTTCACAACTTGAATTGTTTGCATCATTTACACAACCTAAAACCTTCAATAATACATATATCTTCTGCCTAAAGGTGTTGATAATGAGACAAATATCAAAGGAATTAACATAACTCACATAAATGTTCATCAATCATTTGATTACATACAATAAGATAGCTTCTAAGAATGCCAAAAATGTTTAATTTTATTGATAAAATGGTGTTACAAATAGCTATGCATGCCTGCAAAATGAGTTACAAGACTATCCTAGTTTGAAAGAACCTTCAAAAGTTACAATACAATAGCTAGAAGAGAAAGAACTAACTGCAATCTGCTCCTAAAGCTTGCCTTTATGTTGTTCAACAATTGCTAGAGAATATGAACATGTGTTGAGAAGATAAAGATAAATCTTTACTTGAGTTTGTTGAGTCAAACTCCTTGGGCGTCCAAAACAATAACCCCTACTTTGTAGCCCCTAAAATAGCTCCAAAAAGGTGTTTGAGTGATGAAACATTCATGCTTTGACCTTTTCCATCAACTAAGACTCCTAAAATAGCTCCTAGATGCTTCTAATTACTCCAAAGCTGGGTCAAAATTGCCTCCTAGGTATTTTTCCAACTACTTCACAACTCAACAAACTGCCCTATATGCTTGCAACTATCCATAAATGCATGGAAAAGAGTTACAACTACTCATTTAAAATCTCAAATTTTGGATACTTATTCAAACCTGCTTAGAGGACATGTGTATGAGATCTTTAAGGACTGAAAAAATGCCACATGTTTTTTGTCCTAAAATCTCTTTATGCCTAGTCCTTTTTACTCCTCCTTAATGTTCATGCTATTGTCATGACATGACTAAAATTCTTTACTCATGTTCATTATATAACCAAAAGCCCTCTTGAAGGGTTATCACACAACCACCATGGACAACACCATCATCATGGACTTTTCATGTTCATTCTTCACTAAATTTTGGCCCCTCAAGACAATACCCCTATAGGCTGGCCTTTACATAGGGACTGTCACTTTACTAGTGTTTTGTCACTGTCATCATTTATTATTTGAAAGCATTGTCATTGAGAACATGATAGAGCTTCTAGAATCCCTACAAAATTTTGAGTAAATCATGACTTGGATCTTGACTGTCAAACTTAGAGCCCAAGAATGGGTTAGGGTTTTGGTTTGTGAACCCTCTTTGATAAATGTTCTACCTTAAAACCCTTTGGCATGTTAATTTTGCATTGACCTGTTCAACTAGTCACCAGTCGCTTAAGTTGTCCCTTGAGCCCTTTAAATGTGTATATCTACCGGTCTCTTTGTCTAGGAAAGACGGTCACCCACACATTGTCCCACACTATACCCATAAAGTTTGGCGGAATATTTCAAGGCCTAAATTTTAAATCATTTTCCTGAGGGCCTTAATGTCGTTGTCCCAGTCCATGGCCCCTTTTTAAAAATATATATATATTTTTGCACGTGGGAGATATGCATCTAAGTCAGGCAGTCGTCCATCATTGAAGCTCCTTCAACTGATGGGTTTCATTCGGCGGCAGGCCATGGTCAAGGTTTTCCCCTTTGCATTGCTCATCGCCATAGCTCTTCTAACCATCAGTTCAACTTCAGCGACAAGTGATGGGTGTGGCGGTCTATTGTATCGCCCATTGTTGAAGTGTTTCTACTGCCTTTTCTAGTTTCAACATCGGGTGATGGGTGGAGAGACTGAATGGTATGATGGCCATGTGTTGGGATCGTGTTTCATTGCTTCCATTTCCCATCGTTGAAGACGTTACTAACTTCAAATTTACTTCAGTGATGAGTGATGGCCCGAGTTGTTTAGAGACATCACTAGAATTTCTTCATTGCTGAAATGCTCAAGAGGGTCTAGTCATCTTCAACGACCAACGATGAAGTTTTGTTGGAGAATATTCCCTTTTAATTTGAGTTTTGGCTTGTCGTTGAAGATGTAAGGAGATGTTGGGGAGCTTCTGTGACAACGGGCATGTTGAGGACGATAGCACCGGGATGTGAATGATTACATGGCAGTTTTAAAAGCAACTCATCATTGTTTCCAAGTACGGACAGGAAAGCAAGTGGTGATCCTTAATGAGCCTTGTTGGTCAAGTTTTAAATCTTGAATGATCAATGGCCAAGATTCAAAATGGAGTGATTGATTTTTCTGCTCGCTGGAGCAAGCCAAGGTGGCCATTAAATGCAACTCGCCTCTAATTCCTCTATTTAATGAGGATTTATTGTAGTTTGTTCCATCATCTACAATTATCAAGGTGTTGAAATAAGTGTCACAGGTACTAGAGGAGTGACATTTGAGTATTGAGCAAATCATCACAAAGGTGGCGGTATGATAACCCCGGTTCTGTAAGTGTGCATGCATGCATTATAGTTATCCACTCTAAGTTCCTAGGATAGTATTGTTGTTGTAGCTCAATTGTACTATGAATTATCTTGTGTGGAACTAGTTGGGTTTTCATTTCTATGAGTGGAGATTTTCTAAGGGTTAGGGCTGGTGTTTCTTTTGCAAGATAGGTTGTTGGTAAATGTTTTATTCTTAGTAAAATGGGTAAGCCAAGTACTCCAGTCACACCATTTAGAAGGTCTAGGAGTTTAAGTATGTAGGAACCTCTGGTGTATGAACCCGTTGCTAAACTTGGTGCAACGGAGATTCCAACTGTTCTGAAAGGCAAGATGAGTGTTCAGAAGAAGGCTAAGAAATTTACTGTCCAGAGTACTTACAATCTGAGAAATAGGACTATTTTAGAAGAATTAGTCAAGTTTAGAGGAAAAAGGCTTGTTAATCTTGTGAAGGAATTGGAGAAAGAAAGTGGTGGTTCTAGGGTTTTCCTAGGGAAGCATTACATTCCCATAGAAGTTTTTGATAGCTCTTCAAGTGACGAAGGAGGAATGAGCCCTGATTGTGGCCCTTGTCCCATTTCCCTGGTTCCATATGGTGATTCTGATGAAGAGGTGATAGTAGCCACTCCAATTTTGGTCAAGAAACTAGGTCGTTGTGTCTATTCAACTGCTGACAAGGCTAGGTAGCACCCACTTTTCCCTATGATGTGGCATTTGGTTTTTTGGACTCCTGTGCTGACTCGACTCTTTTGTGGCTAGTTCGTTGGTCTACGTAGTTGGTACTGATGGAAACTTCCCCAGTTTCGGTGTGAACATGCTAATTGTGATGGTGATGCTTTTTGGAGGGTTGGCTTGCTTCTTTTCGACCAATCGCGTGGTGCTTGTTTTGTCTTTTTGTTTTCTCGGGTGAGGAATGATTAAATATAATGGCCCCGGAGGTGACCCTAATGATAGTGAAATTAAATTTGAAATGTTTATGAAATGAAACTACATTTGAGCTAGATGCTTGTCACTCCCTTGTGCTATAAAATGGATTTCATGGCTCATTGCAAGGGGTTCAATTTTGAGTCCAGTACATGGTCTGGGTAGAAATTACGTACAAAATGAATATATTGTAGAATGTTAATGAATAGAATAGTAGAATTGTCTTGGGTTTGAGTCTTATATGTAATAGTCTTAAAGTAGTTTTATGCAAATTATTGATATCGAAACAAATCTTATCTCTAAAACATCTACTCTCGTGTTGTAAATTTCTACAAGTCATAAATGAAAATATCAAAGGTATTATCGTTTATCTTCAAATGTTAATTGAATGTGTATCCTTATTTTTGCTTTAACTCAAAGGGTTAATTAAATGCTTGAATAGGGTTACAGATTTGTGAGAATTTGCAAAGGATCTAATAAGAAGTTATGTTTTAGATATGGTGAGTTTTCAAATGGCAAGGCATTATGAAAATAGTCCACAATTATCGAGTTAAATAATTTGTGTATTACTGGTTATTGCATATTGACTCCATTGCCCAATTGATGAAATAGCGGTCTATTTGTTAGAGATTTTCCAATTGAATGTGTTGATGATTTACCCAACCATGGATTTGAAATAAGAACACAATTTACTTAAAATATTTCAGTCATGAGGCATGTGTTTGAAATACTTCCTTTCCTAGTAAATAAATGATTATTTACTTAAAGATCTGCCAAATCTTTAGTGGACTATGTTTATTTACAAGTTATAGGAACCAATCTGTGTATAGAAGTGTTCTCTATCAAATTGATCATAATGAACACAGAAGGAACACCCTCCTAGGTTCCACAGAGCCTGAAGTGAAGGAGTAAAGACCCTAGAGTCCTTTACTCGTTATTTGGCCATTCATCTTAAGGATTCTTGATTATAGGAATTGGCTACTCTTTAGAGAATTCTAAGGGTGTATTGGAAAAACACCAACAAAACATGCCTATAATGCCCTATAGGTCATTCAAAATCAATTTACTCTTTGTGTTACTATCATGTCACCTCTATCATGCATTTGTCATATTAACTTATCACTAAAAATCTTGACTTTACAAACCAAACTGACTCAAATGAGTGGTTATCACCTTTGCAATGCTTTGATCATGCTTATCTACAACATTCACAATGTTGCCCTAGCTCTTGTCATGGAATGGTTGTGCTTTATTTGTAGAACTATCACTTCAATTAGGCAATGATCCTCAATAAATCTCTGTCACCACTATATTTTCCCTAGCTTTAATGTCTTCTATGCACCATTGATGCCCAAGGGTTTCAAAACAACAATGACAAGGCAACTGTCACTATAGAGATTTTTGCACTCTTTCCTTCATCAATGAGTTGGCATGATCAACTTTAGCTCTTCATGACTTCATGACCTTTACATGAAACTTAACATACGCTCTATGATATTCCTTTTCTCTATCCTTATGACCCCTTCATGCACTATCTATCAGGCTGTCATGTTAACAACTTGTCATAAAAGACTATACTATTGCTTTGAAACTGCCACTTCATCTTGTTTGTGCTTGTCATTTATGATCTCATCTTAGTTTCTCGTGTCATAACTGCCCATGTTTAGAATATTATTTTCAACAACATCATAAACTATGCACAGTTTATGACAATCAAGTGAAATAGCTATCACCTATTTGATACTTTGCCATAATGTTTCACTATCACTGTATTTAAGATCTGTCTACAAGAAAGATGTCCATTTCCTTGTTTAATCATAATTTTTCCCTTCTTAACCTTGATCTCTTTACTAATGGATACAATCTGCCCTTGTTCCATTTCACCCATAAAATGTTTTCCAAAAGAATTTAAGTCCCAATCTCATACTTCATGCTTGCAGGAGTAACATGTTACCTTCACAGACCCGTCACATATCCTCTTGAATTTCACTTTTATGACAACTACAGTTTCACAAAATGTTGTCCTTTATGGCTGTGCTTTTAAAACTTGAAGCCTTCATAATATCCATTGACTTGACTGTCCGTAACTGCTTTCACTATGTCTGCAACCTTCTGCCTTCTGTCTGTCATAACTATGTACAACCTTCAATAAGCAAGACACTTACCTTTGATCACAGGTCCCTCCTTTCCATGGGTAAAAGGAGTGTCATCTCTGGTTGTGACATAAAAATCATGCAAAAACCTTACTCACAGTCATTACCCTTCAGTCCTACCTCCACCACTCACTGTTGGTTGATTGAAAAGTATTTACATTGAACATAGAAGACTGTTATCCCAAGGGCCAAGTCATTTTCTTCAGTGTTCTTTTGGCTTCAAACATTTCTGCCTTTACAACTGTTTCATCAATCCTTGCTTTCTCCTAAACAGCCTCAACATCTGCATTTGACAATTGATGCTCACTTTCCTGGTTTACAGGATCAGAACTGGTTATGATTTCTTTATCTGTTCTCACTCCCAAGCCAGAAAATAACTCCACAGGATTAAGCTTTTTGAAGAACTCGGTATTGTATCCATCATTTGTATCAATGAATCATTAAGTGCATGTTTCTACTATCCTTCTTAGACCTGTCCTTTACCCATGATTATTGCTCATTAATTACTATGTTGTCCCCTCTTATCTCACTGTTCCTTTCTTGGGACTGTCCATTGCACCACTAGTGAGGAGTATGAATCACAAGGCTCTATCACTGCATTATCACTTTATTCAATAGCATTAGCCATTATGTCTTATCAATCTAGTACTTGTCCTCTTTGATAGGATTGAAATGTGAAACATGAACTAGAAGCCTAACTTCTTTAATGAAACAGACTTTGCTATGTGAGGTCAAGGTTACTATCAAAGTACATAGTGAACAGGTGTTGACATTTACCTCATTGTCCATTAGAGTCTCTATCATGGTCAAAGAACCATAGCCATACCTACACACAGTACTAAAAGGGTTTGGACTGTCATTTTTATTTCATAGGACCACTGCCTTGCTGGCTGCTCACCTTCTAGTTTCTCTTTACTGTCACTTGCAAGTGCCCATTATCATAACAATAAACTCCTCATAGACTGTCATGTGAATAGGATTATTGACATCATTCATGGTCATAATATGCTCTACTGCCATTACAAAGAACTCAAAACTGTTGATAAAACAATTATGTTTGTCATTTCTTTTTCATAGGACTGTAATACTTCATGTTCACTGCCCTGAATGATCTTCGCATTGTATTTTGTTCCTCGGCACCCATGTCTCTGTAGACTATCAAGCATTATTCATAATTCATTTGCAACTGAGTTTCCATAAATACTATCAAACTTATTTGGACTGTGCATGTTGTCTTTTGATGTCATGACTGACCACTCCTCACTGCCCCTTTGGACTGTATTTGGCCTCTTTCCATTAGTAAATGTCAATTTGATCTCCCAGTCATGCCCTCACCTGATAGCCTTGAGTCAACATTTTCAACTTCTTCTCAAGACAAACAGCTTTCCTTGTCCCACTTTCCAATGATTCCGCATATTCCCAAATTCATTTTGTAGTGCTGCAAGTGCTCATGACTTTCTTTTATTTAACCACCACTATCATGAATAACTTCTATCTGCTACTAATAAAGAAACCGCTATCATGACTGTCTTAGACTGTGATCACTTTTCTTACCTTTGGAAGCAGTGTATCATCTTCATCGAGAAGGTAAGCTTGACCACCAGTCATACCAAGATGCAAAGGCAGTTCATCATTTTAATCTTCATGACCCTGTCATCTGTTTTAGCTTGGACAGAGGTAGGGTTTCAATAATGCTCTTCCACATTTGACAGGCATCTTGAAGCCATTCATTCAGAGAACTCAAATTGGACATATGGCGAAATGATTCAAACAATTCCTTGATTTATGGCAGCTATCATACCTGTAATATTTCTAAGTTCTTCAAGCTTTGCTATATATGCTCCTTTGGTTTCATCGTCACCTTCCTTGTACAACCAATCTTCTGTTTGTTGTAACCTTCTTGAAAATTCTTCCTGCTCTTTTGACTGTCTTCTTTTGTGCTATTATATGTTGTTCTTTACCCTTTTTCTTTTGCTGCATACAACATTGCTTTCTGAGATAATTTCTGCATCATTAGAAAGGATTCATACTTCATATTAGATGCACATTGACATCTTATCTTTCTTTCCAGTACAAAAGCTACCTCAAACATGGGATTTTCATAAGAATTTTGACAATAATATTGGCATTCAACATGGTTCTAAAAGTATTCAGTAAATAAGGTCTTTCAACAAGGTTTGGAATCTTTATCAACCATGGGAGGGTTTCAAGAAATAACACACATGGAGATATTGAAGTTGAGAACCAATTAAGGTTGAAAACTACAAGTTCTCCCTTTAATATAATGTTTGACACAATCCTATCTGCCATAATAGTTTTCTAGCTAGTTTAGGGAAAGTGCTAAGGAAGTGGAAACCATAACAACATTGAACCTAAACACACTAGAACTCACACTCCAAATAAAACTTGACTCTCTCCAAGCTACATGCATGTGAAAAAGACATGGTAAAAGTATTATCAAACCAAAGCTCCTTTCTTCTTGCCCATTTCCCTTTTGGCATTGGTATTTTAAGGAAATCAATATTTAATTTTCTTCCTTTTTCACAATCTAG
>VDFB02228320.1:0-26969 GCA_007258455.2 Sequoia sempervirens
AAATCCAGGTTCCATCGATGTATGCTAGAAATCAATTCTATTGCATTGTAAAATCGTCTTTTCTTAAAAGGTGCGATTAGTAGAAATAGTGGCATCAATTTTGCAAATAGTTTTCAGTCACATTAGCATAACCAGTTGCTGTAGTTGCATTTATCTCAGATTATGTCTATGTAAGCTGCCTTGTCATATAAAACATATTATGAACATCTCTTTATAGTTCATATAGGGCAAAACAACATTCTTCCTACGTTGCCAATATTTGTAATAATTTGCAAGCAATTTAATGGAGTTGGAGGATGTATGGCAATTGTTTGAAGAAATGTCTCATTGCTGTAGGAGTAAATCTGCATTTTAGCTTTCATTCATAGAAGATATGTTTATGTTGGAACTTGTAATCAGATTGTAGCCCTTCATAGCACAATATAAGATTGGAGAGATAAGGAGTTGTTTGCAATTTGTTTGTCATAATGTCTATCATATATACTTGCATCTCATCAAGTTAGTTTGTATGCCAAGTGTTTGGCAAAATGCCTAGTTGGCTGTAGGTTACTCTTTATATGTTTTTGTTGCATCTTAATTCATCTATTGCATCCGGAAAATACAAAAACAAGTGCATTATCATATTAGCAGCAGTTGTGGAGTTAGATACATCTTCATTTCATCATCAACTATTAAGTTGTACAATCAGCCATTGCATATCAACACCTACAGCAGTTGCAAGACAATTGTTTGACAAAATTACAAGGACAAGTTTGAGAAGTTTTGGGCCAGAATTTGCAAGGCTCATTACATTAACATTAAGCCTACCTGAATGCAGTTGAGCTAGCATTGATAGGTCTTGCACCATTTTCTTCTTCATGTTATAGTTTGCTACCAAGCAAGGATAAGTGGGCCTATACATCTTAAGTATTACCCTTACAATACATTTTTCTTATTGTTGTCCATCTATGAACAATAATGTAATTTCTTTTCCTCTTTCTTTATTCTCTAGAATGGGGTTAAGTTTTTGATATGGTTTATGATCTATTAGCACACACACACAGAGATATACATTGTAATTTGTAAGTTTCATAATCATATTTTGAATTTCCACAGGTCACAGGATTAACACACACACAGATATATATTGTAATTTGTAAGTTTCATAATCATATTTTGAATTTCCACAGGTCACAGGATTAACACACACACACACACGGATATATATCGTAATTTGTAAGTTTCATAATCATATTTTGAATTTCCACAGGTCACAGGGGAAGTAGAGTACTTAGATGATTTAAAACTGGGAGATGGATTGTATGCAGTTTTTGTTCTTTCAACAATAGCAAATGGAACTATCAAGGAGATAGACCCTTCAGAAGCACTTTCAAAGAAAGGAGTTGTTGCTTTTTTCTCTGCTGATACAATTGCTGCAGATGGCTATTGTAATCTTGTTAGGTATGAACAATATCTTTAATCATAAGCCCAATCGATTTAGAAAATCCATTGTAAGAATATTGGAAAATTGTATTGTGGCCTTTTTTGTGAATGAATGCATTTGTGATTACTCATATTTGTTGTGCACATATTTATCAATGTTCTTGACATGATGCAAGACATGCCATGAACATCCAAGTGGTAAAAGGAGGTCTTATAGCTCCAAAAAGACTAAAAATATAAAGTTATCACATGTCACTTAGTCTTTGAAATGGCATATCACAATGTGAAGAAGGAAAAATCAAGCTGCATTGTACTGAATTTTTTCCAAAATGGACCTAGAAATCATTGGAGTGCCATGGACTTCCAAAGTAGATGAATTGAATAACGAGATCAGAAATAAGTGCCACCAATAATTACATAAGCCTAGATCAGTACTAGGGATGACCTAGAAATTTAACTAGCCCTTCTATATATTTTCCTTAAAATATTGTGTCTTATTGTTCCTATAGAGTGGATGCTTATACTTAAATAAATTTATGGTTTTTACATCCAAGGTCAATTGGTCTTAGATGTTACGTCAGCTTTTCTTGTATCGTAATGATTTAGCATTTACAACAGAAAAGCTCTTTGTCTCCTAACCCTTTTTCCTCCATCAATCTCCATACTCCCATTATAAATTATAAATAGAGGTACATTTTTCAGCATCCACTTTTCTTCTTTATTTTATTATTATTGTTAAAATCTATAATATATGTTGATAGAAATTATTAGTTTTAATAAGATCTTTATTTTATGGAGATTACATACACTCCATTTAAAAATCATTTTCCAATAATTATAACCACTTTTACATTCAAAATTCAGGTACATAATATTTTCCTTTGCTTATATGCAATTGCTCTTAGTTGTTTTCAACCCCGTTCGCATTCCAAGTACACTTGTTACATAGAGATAATATTAGGTCTCAAGTTATACCAATAAATTTATTGATAATTATTGATTAGAGGGTTGGTAGCATGGTTTGAAAGCTTAGATTCGGCAAAATACTTGCAAGACTCAAATTTGATTTGGCTTTGACAACTTGTTGAAACTCAACAACTGAAAAAATATTTAAATACTTTAAAAAACATAAATTTTATGCAAAATAAAATTAAAAATTGTATCAAATGAGTTTGTGAAACATTGGGAAGTGTTTTTTATTAGATTTGAATATAAAGAGCACAATATCATATCATCATGTGAATACAACCACTAACCAATAAATATTATATTATGTATTTGATGATTTCCCTTGAAAATCATCATAAAAATTTACATATCCATGCAACTTACAACAATCCACAATTTCCTCTTCCTCTTTCTATTGAAAATTTGGGGCTTACATGTAGTTCATTGTAGCTCCACTGTCATACTAGAAAGATGTGACTACGCCTTGGAAATTATATAGCAATGATTTCTTTTTTGCTTTAAGTTTGACATCATCTACAATAATGTCATCTAATGCAATGTCTCCTAGTTCTTTGTCGCACCCTCCTTTGCCTGCCTCTTGAAATTAACAATCTCATCTTTTCTAAACATGGGGGTGTCTTCATCTTGCATAGTTTAGTATTTTGTGGGGATCAATCTCATCCACATCTATAGGCTCTTGAGCAGCTATCTCCTCCACCTTTCTTGTGTGAAGGAAAAGGTTGTATTGCACAAAAACAAAGTCATTGAGGTATTGTTGTGACAACTTGCTATGCTTTTTTATATGAATGGCCTCAAACAAACTCTAGTTGTGCTCACATCAAGAAGTTCTATAAGGTTGAGACCATAGTTACCAGACTTGCCTAGACTCACCTAGACTTGCACAGACTTGCGAGGAGGGTGACCCTGAACAGGTTTGGGAGACTTGGCAACTTGGTACTTGCCAGACTTACCAGATTCACAGACTTGGTGAGATTCCCATGGGAAAATCCCGATTGTGGTTGGATAAGTAGAAATTAGGAAAAAAAGAAAAGAAAAAGCAATTTACTCAAAACAAAGTATCTTATATTTGTCTCCTACACTCTAAAAGCAACTTAATTTCATTTTCAAGCCAAAGGAGAAGGAAAAAAGAGAGTTTTGAGCCAAAATTGGATTGTATGGAAGGGAAACCAGCAAAGAGATTGAGAAAAAATCAGTTGTTGACTCACATTTGGGTAGGTTTGTAGCTATTTTTAGTGCATCTAGAGGAATCTACAAATGATTGGGAAGAGATCACCATTGATTTCAAACAAGATTTAAGAGGTAAGTTTGTATTTTGAAGGTTTTTTTGTTTTTTTAATTAAAATTTCATTTCTCTTTTACATTTCTTTTTTCTTTTTCCTATTTTGTTTTGGTGGACCAAAGAAAAAACCCTAGGTGTGTTTAAGTTTTTTGATGAACAAACCCTAGGTTTTTTTGTAATTTTTTTTAGTTATATAGTTGCAAACCCTAATTTTTTATATTAGTTTGATAATAAACCATAAATGTTAATTTTATTTCTATTTATATTTTTTTGCAGCATTCTTTAGATTTATACATCATCTTTATCACAATGTCAACCATAACCCTAGTTAGAATGGACCCTTGTTGGAAACATGCCATTGTTGGGGAAAAGAAAGAAGAGATAATTTTTTTTAATTGCAAACGAACTTTGCATGGGGGAGGCATTAATAGATTAAAATACCATCTTGCACATATACCATGCCAAGATGCTAAACGCTGCCCAAAAGTGCTTGCTGAAGTTATACGTGAAGTGCAAGTTCAATTAGAAACATTTGAGTAGTAAAAAGAAATAAAAAAAGGAAAAGAGAGGAGATGGTAGCCATTGGTGGAATTGGAGAGTCTTCTTCATCCATTCCTCTATTTTGTTCATCTTCGGGTAGTGGTAGTGGTAGTGGCAATGCTAGTGTTAACATTGGGTCTAAAGTTCGTGCATCTAGGTTAGATTCATATATTTTGCCACGCACTACTCTAGGTTCCCAACCGTTAGTTGAGCGCATGGGTTGGAACAAAGATAAACATTTGTAGCTAAAAGTGTAGTTGGAGACCTTTTGTTTTATTGCACCATTCCACTCAATGCAACCAAGAATTTTTTTCTTTTGTTTTAAAATATAAAGTTCGATTTTTATCTCTTGAATATTTGTAATGAGCCTAACCCAATTTGACTTCAAACACTTCAATTTTCTGCCTTGGTAATTTCATCAAATAGTTGGTGTGCAAAGTCTTTGCTTGCTGATTTGAATTTCAGTTTTTTGTTATTTGCTTGAGTTGATGTCAAATATGATTTTTGAATTCTTAAAAAGACTTCTATGATGTCTAAGTAAAGATCTAAATGCAATGCAATACTCTTTTTGGATTTTCAAATGCAAATAGATGAAAACTACATGAAGAAAGTGCATCTACAGCCAATTGACATTTTGTCAAACACTTGGCATGTATAATAATATGTTGTTCATGAAAGATATAAACATGCTCTTTGCAACAATATATGACCAGCAACTTATAATTCCTTTATTGCTATATAATGTCCAATACAATGATGCTATGTATTTGCCAAGACTCTTGGCTTACAAGAGATACACAATAATGCCAAATCTGATTTTCTGAGTAATCTCTTACATCAACAACTATAATGCCTATGATGACAATGCAAACTATTTGTAAATGCAAGAGGAACCTGGTAATAGTGGCGCCCAATATTGCTGATGAAGAAACAGCCAAAATCTAATGAAAAGAGCACCTTCCAAGCCCAAATCGAAACCTTCTCCCAACCACCCCTGTTCTGGTGTAAAATGCAATAATAAAATATTCACAGCCTCCAAGTCTCCTTTTAATTTCCAAAAATCATCACAAGGCCTCCACAAATAGAGCGCTCCAATTAGAGAAGAAAATTGATGCATATAAGAAGCTCCATGAATGAAATCAATGGTCTCAACAAGCTACCATGAAATCTGGAAATAACTGATATTAAAATCTGAATATGTATAATGCAAATCAACCTCCCTTTGATGGCAAAATGAATGAAGACTTCAACACAAAATTGTCTCCAATCGAACCTCCAATCTATCTCAGCAAAATTGGCCCTTGGCCACAAATTTTGATGCAATGAGAAGTCTGAAGTAACTCCTCCAATCAGCTGCGACCCTTCAGTAGATAGTTCACTACTTCAGTTATGCAAATCAATGGGATACTTCGTACCCAAAGATCTTCAATTGTTTTCTGCAGAAACCCCAAGGCTCCATCACGCATATCAAAGTCAAGTGTCAAATGTCCTCGATGATGTAACAATGACCAACTCCCTTCTATTTATTCTTTTCTCACCAAGTCTAGGGCGGCCATCTAGAAGCTTCTCCAATATTCTTTTATTTTATTTTTAGTGACTTTATAATAATAATAATAATTTATTTTGAGTCACTATATTAAATTAATTAAATATAAGGTTGCTTTTGATTTTTAATATTTTAATAACCTTATAAAATAATTAATTTAATAATTTCTCCCTTATTTCTCCAATTAGCCTTTGGGAGCAAAAAGGCTAAATAAACACTGCAATGGCCACTAAGAAGGGGACATTACAATATTTAACTTTAGAGGTATTTCAAATTCATATTTAAACTCTCAATTTTACAATACTTATTTAATTTAATTTATTTGTGTTAGGTCTCCTTATTGGCAAAACACGGTGGATTTCATTACTGTTTGTGTGGCGGGGTTCAAAGCCCCTAATGATGAGGAGATAAAAGGCCCCATTTTGTTGCAAAAGGTGACTGATGTGAAGGACACAATTGACAAGCAACAAGAGATATGGAGGAAGAAGGGTTGCACCATCATGACTGATGGTTGGATGGATCGAAGAAATAAACATTGCTAAATTTTCTTGTATTTTCCTCAAGTGATTGTACTTCCTGAAATGCATTGATTTAGTGATTAAGATTTTTTTATACTTTATTGAATTATTGATTTTGTTTCTTTCTTGTTTGTGTAAATTAGTTTTTTATTATACTTTAGTGATTAAGATTTAGAATTTCATGCTCTACGCAGTAGTGCAATTAGTTTTTGATTTTGGTTCTTGGTGTTTTCAAAAATTGTAGATTCTCATAGGTGTTGTTGATTCATTCTCGTTTTGGGAGCTTTTAGGGCTTTGTTCTTGCTCCACAGTAACATTTTTGGGTGATTTTCTTTTTGAAAATGCACAATTTTTCGTGTACTTTGAAATGGAGTGATCATATTGATCTCATGTTGTGTAAAAAAATTCCTTTAAGCTTGTGGCCAAATTTGACATGTAAGCACTAAGATCAAGTCCACTTCGCTGTTTTTGGCAAGTGGCTCCTGTAATCACATTAAGCATAAAGTTCCAACCTCATATATTGCTAGGGGGTTTTTCTTGATTGAGTAATATGAAGGGCGGGGGAAGGGGGTGAGGTAATCTTGTGTTTGCTGGTTGTAATCATGTTTTCTAATGCATGGAAAGTAAAATGTGTTGTACACAAAATTAAAATTTTTGCTTCATTAAGGTATTTTGAAAAAAGTGGTAAAAAGTCTAGTAGAATTTGTTGAAAAAGTCAAAAAAATGGAAATTTGCATGTCAGGCATGTTGGTTAAAAACTCAGATTTTTCAAAATCTGACGATTTGGGTCTCTTTAGAACGAAATTGTCTACAAAACCCAGATCTCAGTATTTCGGCCATATTTTTTTGGAAAATTTCTAAAAATAAACTTTTACTAGGTTTCTTCCTAGACAGATATTAGCAAAATTTTCTAAAAATAGATTTTTTTGTTTGTTCCCAAGGCTCAAACTGATTTTGATTGGTTGAAAATACTTCCTGATCAGGCTTGTCCAGTTAGAATTGTCAAAAGATATATTTTTCTCTGGTGGGTCTATTTTGCTTTTTAAGAAACTAAAACAGGAGCTCCGAGGTCATTAATGGAGGATGTTCAACTGCCAGGTGTCAAAATCAAGGTCTCAATGTTGCACTGATGATGAGAAATGGCAAAAGATGTGTAATGTCCCCTTTTTCAGCATGATCTTGTTTGATGATAGTTAGCCTATTTCTTTGGACCCTTGTAGGTTGACAGGATATGGTTAGAGGGTCAGTGGCCGTTTTGGTGGGTATTGTCGTTTCCATCCTTTGAGTTCAGTGATTTGCTCATAGTAGGCCTTGGAAAAACAGTGATTGGCAGCTTCTGACGACACGTCAATATGATGGGTCCAATTGCTCAAACTAACCTGCTTGAAATAGCCTTTGAACTGGCTTGTTGAAACCTTGCTAAAAATAGCACTACTAAAAATAGCACTTACTAAAAATAGCATATAGCTAAAAATAGAAAGTGTGTCCAATTGCATTTTAACCACATTTTGAGCAGCTGTCGCAACTTACTAAAAATAATAAGTCTGGGAAAGTCCTCAGATCCAGTTGCATGTCACACCATCCCGAAGCTCTCTGAAAACCTAGAAGGAATTCAGAATCAAAACTGCAAAACTCCAACATGCAAGCCTCCAAAACTGCCAAAACATCCTCCTAGAAAATAGGAAACCCTAATTTCAGCTTCTGACTAGCCTACGGGCCTTCGAGATAGGCTAACGACCAACTGCACTGATCACTGATGAGAAGGGGACATTACATGTCCAACACCTAGGGTATAATATATTTGTGCCCAGCAAATAATTATTATTAGTACCACTATAGAAGGCTTGAAACTTGAAATAAGGCATCCCAATATCCTTGACAATCTCCTGCTATTTTATCTACGAATTTTGTCTTGCCTGGCAAGAGTTCACAAAAATTGCTCATTCATAAATTACTTGCAAAACTTCTAGAAATATTTAAGCACCTTCAATTTGTACTTGCAAACCCTTTTGATTAAATCTGTAGGGGCATGATTCTTTCATGTACCATGGAAGAAGTCATTATTTGGGTGTGATATAGGAGAAATAAGATGGCAAAATCATGTTGGGTGTGTGAAATCCTCGCTCAAGCTAGGCAAGAACTTCATGGCCATGTGGACTTGGTCTTATTAACACTTGACTCAGTTTGGTTGTGCGGATTCTTACTTGTTTGTCACATGTAACCCTCCTCCTCTAATCACACCCTTTTATTTCTTTTATAATGTATTGCTTAGTGATTTTTTCTGCTGTTTGTCATTTATATTTCTGCTTTGGAATGTTGCTTGTGTGTGCTCTTTTTTTATTGGAACTGCTGTTTGCAGATGCGATGAAGGATGAATTAACCATTTTATGTCATGTAAATACAAAATGATTTTTATTGGAAAAGGAAAAGTTGAATTTAACCCAGGTAGGTTGGTCCAATACTACAAAATATCAGGTCAGCCCAAATTCTGAAATTGACTCATTTTCTACTTTTCTGAAGTTTTTGGCAGTGGTACAACAGAATGCACATAAATATGAGAGTAATACAGTCATTAAAGGTGCATCCTTCAATGATGACTTCAAAATCATAATGAGCTCAATTAAAATGTGTTTTAGCAGCATAAGCAAGTCTAGTCTACTTGATGCTTACTCTATAATAAAATCAACCAAGTACCGTCTAGATTGGATAGAGTCAGTGATGAATGAAGGTTCATTTGTAAGTTTTTAAAATTAGATGAAAAACAAACAGAAAACTTAATATCAATTTAATTGCTTTATTGGAAGAAGTTCTTATGAAATTTGATTTGATTCATTTGTCTCACACTGAATTTTTTTTGTTGGAAGAAAATCTCCTAAAATTTAGCTTATATGGTTATTATGCTAATATGATTGATGGGCTAAATCTCTGAAGAAATGCTATGTTACGAATTTATGTTCTATAGATATGTCTCTTGGGCTTATCTTTCTTTAGTTTGGATATCTCTATTTTCTACTAGGCTGGTAATCTATTAAATTTGTCCTCTTCTACAAGATGTCTTGTAAACAGCCCAACCTGATCCAAGTGATCTGTTTTTTGATTTTTGTGCATTACTTTATCTTCTATTGTAGTTTTACTTCTATAAAAAAGAAAGACTTAATGTGAATGATATATTATTTTGTTGATGGACAATGCAGATTGTTGAATTTTGTTATCTCAGGAATTAGTTGTCACTGCAAATATAATATCATGGAAAATATTGAATGATGTTTATGAGTTGCCCTTTGCAGTGATTATGAACTAGTTTTTGCATCTAAACGGGTTCATTACTATGGACAAGCTGTGGGATTGGTTGTAGCAAAAACAAAGGTATTATGTGTTTTTATCTTAGTAGATCTTTGTTTGGACATGCAATTTTTTTGCTCTAAATTGTTTGATATTGAACAAGTTATATTATGTTAATGTTTTAATTTGCCCCTTTCAGGACAATGCAAAAAAAACCAATATTTAAGGACAAACTTTGCACCTTTTTTCAACTCAAAATCATCAAAAAGTGTCCATTTGTTTAAGCATGATCTAGCAGCTTTGATGAGCATTTCCTTGCCTTAAAATTTCTTTGCTTTCCTTCATCATCTAAGGTTTCATCTTCACCCTGCTTGATGCACTGAAAAACTCTTTTTGTTGGACCTACAAAGGTGTTAGCTAAAAATGATGATGCAAACATTGACAATGAACGGGAATATGGATACAAATATAGCTTGCAAACAAGAAATTATAGTGTTTTTAGCTTAAAACATGACTCAATATGTAAAATTTCATATTACAATTGGCTTTGTATGAGGACAACACATCCTTGTGGCATGGGAGAATTCTAGAATCTTTGGTTCGTCTTTTTAGTTGGGCATAGAGTCAAACTTTTCCTTGATCACTTAGAAGGTTATTCTAACTAAATATTGATAATAAAAAATTATGACATGTTACGAATTGGGAGACACATTGCAACTTAGTATTCATATCACAACACGAAGAAAGAAACCATGCTTATGCACAAGTGGTGCATGAAAGAATATAAAACAATTAATGAATTCTTGGAGGAGCTCTAAGGTTGGTGAGGGAGACGAACATCATCCTCCATAGCCAACCTGATTGATGCTCCTCTAGATGGAATTGACTTTTATTAGCACTCTTTTTCACTCTTGGTCTCATTTGTCCCATTTCTCCTTTGATTTGGTTTGCCTAAATTTGAATTTAGGGGTTGATTTGGGATATAATTGTTTTGTTACCCATGGTGATTTTTTTTTTTTTTTTTTTGAATTGTTATGATTTTTGTTTTGAATTTGACTTTGCACCTTTTTTAAATTGGTGATTTGCCACCCTTGTGCTTGCATTCAAGTCGGGGTACTTGGTTGATGTGTGGGTTGGTGGCGATGTACTTCTTGGGGTCTATAGGTGCCTCATAGTAGGTTGTAGTTAATAGCTTCATGTATTGAGATAAAATGGAGAATGTTGAAGGAACCAAGAAGTCTTACAAAGAATTCCTGAATGCTGAAGATGTAGAGATAGCGTCATAAACAACTAGATTTGAAATTAGAATAAGAGGAAACCGTAGAGATGGAAGGCAATACAATGAAAAATAATTCTCTTGAATTCAACAAGATGATACTACTTATGACTAGTACCCTTCAAGTTGATTGTGATAGTGAAATGTTGGAGGCTATTAAGTAATTAGAGAATAGGTTTAATAATGCTGCTATTTTTTAGCTTGTATGGACAATGAAAATCTTCCATCAAGAAAGTATTTTGATGATTGGCTATTGAATGTTTGGGGTATGAAAATTGGTATATACATTTCATTCTATAGAATGATACAAAAGGGTTTATTTGCAATCTATTTCAAAAATCATAATATGCAAAAGACAGTTCTAAGTAAAGAATTTTGGAATATTGGAAAGTCAATATCCAAAGTTGTGCCCCGGTTTCTAGAGGCAGCACATGAGGAAATTCTTGCTTGCTCTATCCCCAATTGGTTGATTGTTAAAAATGTTCCACCCCAAATATGGACCTTTTTACCTCAATGGCTTAACCCATTTGGGAAGGTGTTACAAGTAGAGGAAACAAGGGCTATTCTACCTTGTATGAATGCTAGAATTTTTATGTCCCCTTTTGAAATTAGTGACATGGAGGAGACCTCTAAGTCTAGCCTATTCCCATTTTCAATAGGCTAAAGGATAAAGCAAGAGAAATAATTAATAATATTATTTTAAGTTGGGCTTAGTAATTTCTAATTCAAGAGGTAACTTAATAATATTATGATAATTAAAATAAAAAATGTTTTTGAACACTAATTTAAAAAAAAAAAAAAATTTTAAATACTTTTGGAGGGAAGTTTTATTCATGAGCCTGATTTGGAAAGCTACTTAAGTGGGGTGCTTAGATTCATTGGGATCACCTTGTCTTCATCTTATAATTCAACTTTTTTGAAATTTGAGCATTGTGTTCAAGTTTCACAACCAAGGATAAAAGCCCTTGGCATTTTGGGGGTCTTGTGTTAAAATTCGAACCATGATGATTAATGACTTAATGCTTAAAGAACATTGAATTGATCATACAAATAATTGAAATTCAATTGCAGAAATGAAGAACAATGGACAAATAATTTTTAACTTCAACATTATCACCTATACATGAACATTATTATGGCTATTTCAACATTTTCCATTTTACTATTACGGCAGCTTTCCTAGGCTGCAATATGAATAATCTCTGCCACGTTTCACTGAATCTGATCCCCATGATCAGCAAGTAAGAAATCTGCCTCTTCTCAATGATAGGAAGTTAACATTTTACTGATGAAGTCAACATATATGGTTTGTAGATTAAAAAGATAAAAGATCAGAAAAATATTGATTATGGAACAAGAAAATGAGAGAAAAATGACGAGAATAGTTCTCATCTTTTTTCTCTCATTTAATTCTTGTTCCATGAATTGAAAATGGAAAAAATTCACAAATGTAGAATACACACCAAATGAGAAAAGAAAACAAAAAAGAAAGATTCAAAATATCTCTTCAAATTTGATGAAATGGATGGTGGACTACAAAAAATAGATGCTGGACTACTCTAACTTGATGATGGGCTCCTAAAAATACACTGTGGGCTCCTACTGTACTGTTAAAAACCTGCCCAAGTTTACTTCAATCAATGTTTGCTGCCAATATGCTTGCTGTATTTTTACTTCAATGGTTGATTTTTCTGCTTGCTTGGGCTTGCAAATGATGTGAATGAATTTTGGAGGTGTTGTGAGCTCCTTTTAGTGTATTAGGTTAAGTTTTCTAAAAAATATTTTTTTCCTTTTTCTTTTCTGATTTTTACTCACCTTCACTGGCTGATTCTACCCATCGGCATTTGGTGGGTTCTGCAAGTCCGGCAGTCTTGGTGAGTTTGGATAGACTCACGAGGACTCAGCTTTGAGTCCTTGGGCCTCATTGAAGTAGGCCTGCCTTGGGGCTTGGAAAAACTGCTGAGTATCCAGCAATTCCTGCAACAATAATCAAGGTTTAAAGGTTGTTACAAACGTACAACACAAACCAGATTGGTCCCGGATGATCTATTTTGTAGTTTCTTGTGCTCCTTAATATGTACAAACTAGAGTCAATAATTCAGATATATTTTATATTTGGACATACACCAGACAAGAGCTCAGGACAGAATTTTTGCATAAATGCTGTGACAAAAAGGCTTTTTCTTATATTTTGAATCTTGTATCTTTCTCAGAAAACCCTTGTTTCCCCGTTTTCTGAATCTGACTGTTTTTTATTGTTTTTGATGGTTTTTGGTTTTTTTTGTGATTTTTGAGCATAAATGAAATAATGCGATTTTGCAAGAAATAGATAATAAATTCAAATAAAATCTTTCAACTCTGAAAACTATAGAATCTATTGAGAATATGGATGCCAGACTATCTATTAATCCTCTGAGATGATTACAATGAAGATCCAATTACATGCAATCAAAAAGGCAATGATATTTTAATGAAAACCTGGTATTTGCAGCATGTTGATAAATTGCTTGAGATGGTACGGCTGTCATGAATTTGCTCTTCTCCCTCTGTGAAACGATTGTAAAGTGACCCAGATGTTGTGGCGCCACCAAAGATGAAGACCCAAACCCAAAAGCATAAGCGATTTGCACAGGATCTAAGTACGGCTCAAATCTGAAGAAGTACGGCCTGCTGCAGTGGTACGGCTCTGTCAGACCAGCAAGTACAAAATGTACGGCTCTTTGAAAACAGTGTCCAGACCCTTAAATATGATGCGCCTTGGTTTGAAGAATGTCTTCTGGATTAAACCCTAACAAAACTCTGAAGGTAAATGATCTCTGAATGCTCTGTAATTTCTTCTGAATGAAGAAATCCCTCTGCCTGGCAATAAATCGGATGATATTTCACAACCTCTAAATTGCTTTCACTGGAGATGGCTCGTTCCCCAATGCTATGAGACTGAAACCTTAGGCTTCCGTGCTCTGGAAGAAACTTGATCAATTTTCAATAACTCAATAACATAATGAGCTCGACTTTCAATGCAAAACCTTATATTTCTTGAAAAGTGCGAATTCCTTAAAAATAGGGATCATTAAATAATTCGACTTCTCTCTTTTAATTATTTCAATAGTTCCTGATCAAATTTTTAATTATAAATATAATCTCAAATGGCCCCTTCCCATGTTGGGCGACCCCTTCAGCCAAAATCACTTAAGTTATAATATTTGAAATATTATAACTTTATATTATAAGCTCCAATAATTAATATTTAATTAAATTAATTAAATATTAATATCTCTCTCAATATTTACCCGATGCACGAGCCATCTGAAGCTGACGAATAAGGAAGTGATTCTGCACGTGATCAATCCATACTGCTAAAAATAGCAGGGGTCCCTCGCTGAGTGCCAAATACTGCTAAAAATAGCAACTCAGGCTAGAAGTGTCCGAACGAGCCCGAACGAAAGCCAACTGATCAAATACTGACAACTGAAGCTGAGCCACGCTCCATCAAGACCCTCTATCCATCCTATCAGCCTACGAGGGTCGCATAATAGGCTAATCATGTGCTCTGAGAGATGTCAACTAGAAGGGGACATGACACTTTCTTTCATGTCAAGGGAGCTCCTAGATGGGACACTCATCTACATGTATTTTTTTTTGTCTTTCTTTGGCTATTTTGATAGTATATAGTATATAGTATATACTGATATATGCATTTATTTCTTTCTTTTGGAGACTTTTATTTTGATTGCATTGGCTGAGAGTTTCTGTTTGTCTCAACTTTCATGAAAGGGTGGTTCTTGTCTTGGTATTCTGATTCATATCTCGCTGAGAACTTAAATAGTATGTTGTATCAGGTTGAATAATTTTTTAAAAATTTCTGCAACATATGATTAATTTTTCATTGACGTTGTCTTACATTGTTTATATATACAAAATTAATATAAAATTTATTCTGCAGTCCATTGCAGATGCAGCTGCAAAGCTTGTGCATGTTATTTATACAGATGTAATGGAGCCGATACTTACAATTGAAGATGCTATAAAGGCTAACTCGTTCTTTGATAGCAGAGCTTTTGACTTTCAGAGAGGTTTGGCTCAAATGCACTGTACATTTGATTATTCATTTGTAATTTTAAATTTATAAAGCTTTTCCTCTGCTACTTTTAAGTGACTTTCTCTGATTAATCTAGATGTTTAATAATTTTCAATGCAAGTTTTCATTTTCCTTTTCTTCTCAGTTCATGGATGGAATTATATGTGATGCAGTGTCTGTTGATGTAATTAAGGAATTGCCAGTTCCTTAGGAGTGCTGTAAAATACTGCTTTAACAAAAAGGAGAAGTCTTTACCTTGGAATGAATATGAAGGGATAGGAAAGTTGTCTCCAGCTGATATAATCTTGGTAGAAATTATATTGCTAGTATTAAGACCAGAAAATAAAAGAAAATTGTAGCAGTTTCCAAAACAATCCTCTTAGACAAACCATGTAAGCGACAATTAGATATGCTGTTGAAGAAGTATGAGTGTCTTTTTGAACCCAAAGGATTGCTTGCAAAATGGTCAATCCAGCATGAGATCAAATTTCCTCTTGCCTCAGGCCTTTTGAATATTGCAATCCATAAAACCTCCTTGTTAGAGATTGAAGATATTAAGAAGTAGATACCACAGCTCTTTGATCAATGCTTAATTAGACCAAGTGTTCCTCCATGTACCCTACCAATTGTTAAGGTGTTGAAGAAGGATAGAATTTGAAGAACATGCATAGATTTTGTAGCACTCAACAAGATGACTATCATGAACTAGTATCCATCACCAAGGGTTGATGATTCATTGGATTCAACTTGAAGGAGGTGAATACTTCACCAATTCAAATTGTATTTTGAGATCTTATCTAGTTCTAATTAAATAAGAGGACTCATTGAGAAACTTATTAGCTTGATCAAATCATGCATTATCCTTTTAAATACAAGTGTTATCCTAAATGCTCCACATAGATGTGGGATCTGTAATGTCCCCAATTTTACGTCAGAATTAAACTTGAGTAATTAATTTAAGTTGTTGAAAAAGGTGAATTATAAAGGACAACTTAAATTAATGGTGCAAAATAACTTAAATGGAAAATTTAAATAAATTAATTAAGTTACATTTAAAAAGAGAATTCTCAAATGAATTGAAATATAAAATTAATAAAAGAAAAGAACGAGAATTCCAACAGTTACCAGGAGTTACAAGGAGTTGAATAAAAGAATTGAAGGAATTCATTTCAGTAGGTTGGGTTTTGGATTTTTTGAAAAAGGAATTTGGCTAGATTTTTTCCAAAACTTTGTGAGGAAAAAATTCTCTTCTCACAGGGAATATCAACTTCAGTGTTGGATGATACACCTAGGTCGATAGTTGACAGTTCTACTTCAGGGGTTGTGCTGGGAATTCATTGTGCTAATTTTTTGAGGTTCGTTTGAAGACAATTTCAGGGTCAATTTTGATTAATTGTTCGATCAGTCTTGTTCTAGATGTTTTGCAAATGATGTGTATTGGAACTTTGATTATTAATGTGATTGAATTATTTATGAAAAAATCCAATGTCTTTAAGAATTTGCAAACAGGAAAGAATTTATGTATATGCTTTAAGATTGTAATATCACCTTCTTGAGTCTATAGTAGTTTTTCCTAAAAAGGGCACATTTAGATTGCAACAAATTATCAATTCATTAATAAACGGCCATCCAATTGAGGGGAAGTGAAGTTGTTATAGAATTGCAGCTTTGGAGGGGTTATTCCTGAAGTCAATATTGAAGGTTTTGCAAAGTTTTCAGGTTCGTAGATTTGAAAATTCTATGATCTCTTCACAGCTATTCTTTATCTCAGAGTTTATGCAGAATTATTATTAACAGAGCAATATACCATGCCATCTGGATTGGTTGAATAAAGGAGCCGAACAATGGGTAGCTATGGTCGTGTTAATTCTTTGTGAATAGAGCCATGGCATCACATAAAGTGCTGAAAATATTGGAGTTGCCAACCCAGTGACTGCAAGAGTTCGAGCTGCTCAAATAGAAAATAAGAGTTGTTTCAAAGTTTCTTTTCATCATGAAAGGAAGCGATATAATTTCTTGTAACCATCTGTCTTGATAGCTACCGAATACATATTTTGGGAGTTTGAATTGTAACTGAAGAGTTTTTCCTCCAACACGATAAAAATTAATAAGCAGAAGCAAGGGAGTTTGTGACTTCAAGAAATCTCAATCCATTCAATTATAATCGGGAGCAGCTTCGTGTGTTGAAAAAAGCGGCTTAGTGATATTTGATGAATCATGGCAGTGAATTTGGAGTGCATTATCATCTTGCATCGATCATTCTTCGTGATTCTGTATATTGAGAGCAACCTACTTGAAGACGGTCGATAATCTCTCAAGTTTCCTGGTAGCGTATGGTGAAGAGAAAGGATTAAGACGTGTAACAAGTCTTGGAAAGTGGCCTTTGATTCAAAGCCTTTTTTCCTATCGGTGATATTAAATGCTCAATCACTGGCAATTTAAATATTTAGGAGTTTGACGCCTGGCTAGAAGAAAGACATTTGGTTCACAAGGAGTCTCATATCCGTTGCTATCCTTCATCTGCTGTGAATTTAAAGGAGTCGTTTTCAGACGAGAAGCATTCACATATTTTAAAAGGCTCTATATGTAATAAACATGGAAAATATATTGTGAAGTTTGCGGGATTAGCAAACATCAGCTAGTATTACAAGTTCATCGAGTTCTTGTTTGAAATGCCTCTCAGTTACATTAATCGGCTCAAGATGGAACATTAATTAGAAGAAACCGCTTATTGTAGAGGGATCATTTATTCAAACCGTGGCAGGTTATATTTGGACCTGAAATTAATTATATTGCAAAATATTGGGTGTGATATTGTATCGATTTCAAGATGTAGCCGTTGTAGTCTGTGTTGTTGTTCCTAGATGAAGCCAGTATCCTTGCAATTTTGGAGGCTTGTATGAATTCAGTTAAGTCTGAAGTTGTATTACAAGATTTCAGAAGAATGTTGCATATTCTAGGTCAGAGAATTGTAATAGCTTTATTATTATGAATCTGAATATGCTTTGATGAAGTGAAGAATTTTACTCAAGGGAAGATGAAGTGAACATACTCCATTTTCTGGAACAATGCTTGATCCAGGTGAAGCAATCACCTTCTTAGATAATGCAATTGGCATTAGCACCTGCAGTGACTTCTTTGAATCAACCCTATTGGCTGAGGCATCCTAATGAAGAAACCAAGCTGCTGGTTACTTCTTGTTTCATTGAAGTGATGAGAATTTTGGTACCCCAGGTGCCCTATGAAGGTGGTACTATGAAGAAAATACTACACATGATTGTAGAAAGTTTTTAGAATCTTGATGAAACTAGTAGCAGTCTGTACTTCAGATGAGCTACCATATTGAAGATGTTTTCAGAAATCAGCACAAGTCTTTTGCTCATAGATTGGGATATGCAAGATCAAATATATGATTTTCTCCATTAACTCTTCCATTCAACTTGGAGTGAACAAGGGGAGGATGTAGTTGCAGCCATAAGGGACATTCTAACTGTAACTATCAAAGAGGTTGATGACATTCCTCAACCCGTCCTATCTCTTTTATTGGATGCTCATGAACAGGAAGGAAAGATTTCCTCAACTATTGATAAGTTGATCAAAGATTTGTTCAATTAGTGTGAGGGAAAATTGAAGCCTTACTTGAAGAAGGCGGTGTAGATAAATGAGGAGGTGCCTTTTGACATGCATTTGTCTATGCATACTAAGGATGAGTGCAATGAGGAATCAACAGTTCTGGATACATTTGAGGAAGTTACAAGTGCAAAACCAGTGGAGATTATTAATATGTCTGCTGATGATAATCTCCAATCAGCTAATGATTTGCTCTTTCATTTCAACAATTCGGGTGGATTTTGGCTTGAATTCCAAACCAAACATATGAGGGAAGAAGCTGAAAATTCTTCTATTACTAATGCTGATTTGATTAATTCTTAGGAGTCATGCATTGAGGAAGGCACTGGAGGAGTTGGTTCTAGTGGTCACAAATTTGATTTCTCTTTACTTGAAACTGATTTGAAGCAAAGAGCTAGTGACCTTCAGCATACCATGGTTGAGATGAAGAGAGAAGCACAATAAATTTGTGACAGTCTAGGGAGCACAATTGAGAAGAATTCTGATTTTATTTCACCTCATAACAACACTTCGCGAACACCTCTAGGACATGATTGGAGCAATCAAAATTTGTTATTTGCTAAAAAGGAAGTTCAAGCTTTGTCTAAACTTGATGACACACATAGGTATGTGGAAAATTTGATTTATAATGCACCAAGGAATCAAGATGTGTGTAACATTTCTCTTGCTGATTTGAAATCAATTAAAAAGTTTATGGAAGAAATCAAAATAGATTTTTTGCATGTAGTTCATGATAGAGACAGGGCTACTAAAGTTGTTGATGAAGCATTGGAATTGAACAAACAAACAAAGGATGAATTGTTTGTTGTTCAAAAGTCTTTTAAGAGAAGCTGAAAATCAGATTACCGATGCTCATTTTTTCAAAGAACAAGAAAACAAAGAAAGAGCTGAAGAGATTCAAGAAGTGATTGAAGAGCTTGATTACATACATGAGACATATGACTTGGATCATTGTCTTGAAAAAACAGAAAATTCAGATTTTTATTAGCATGATTTTAATATGTTTGATAATCCCTTATTTGAAGTTGGTGCAAATGTGTTCAATGAAAATTTATTTTTTGAGTTAGATGAAGGAATTCCTCCAGATGCTAGTGATAAAGGGTGGGATTCAGATATTTCCAGCAATGGAATACTGATACATTTAAGATAAAATTCGGATTTACAATAACTAGAAATTCAAAATTTAATAACAAAAAAAGGAAAAACATTAAATTATAAATCAATTTTCAAATTTCAATTAATGAAAATTTATCTCAGATACTAGTTGTTCTTGCTATCTTGAATATGTCTCAAGAAAAGAGATCTCATATAGCTTTTTTATTGATCTCAATCTTAGGCATAATCTTCCCTCTCATTTGTGGTCTTGGCTCCATAGCGTCTGTGATGGTGTAGATGCGTCCCATAACCTCCTCATCAACCTTGAAGTTAGGAAGATATTGGAAGGTTGGATTGAGGAAGTCTACACAAGAATGAAATGGCCTAGGAAGTTGTCTTATCCAACATTGGTCAATGATATCCCAAATAGGCACATATTTGGCCTGAACACTACCATAATATTGTCTAATATGCTTGTTTGCTTGGTCCATTCCTTCATAGATGTACCCCATTGTTGGCTTTTCTCTGTCAACAATGTGAAGGAGAGAAACCAATGAATCCACCTCCTATAAGAGGTCAAAGTTCAAATAGTTAAAAAAAAACTATTATTTTGCAAATGATGTAAAACTAAATTTGTAGACACTATAGAAAGAAAACAAAAAAAAACTAAAAAGCATGCATCTACAATATTTTTTGAGGGAATCAAAAAATGGGCATCATCAAATATCTTGTAATGTCCCCTTTTTCCTAGGCAGTTGACTAATGCAGTGGTTAGCCTATCACTTGGTCCCTGTAGGCTAACATGGTGTTTAGGGGTCCCTCTGATGATGATCTATGGCGCTTCAACAGACCTTTTGGTGCTTATTTCAATACTCTTCAGCTTAGTGTCCCAATTTATTTGTGGAGTGCCTTTCAGAGGCCATTTTGGACACTTTTACCCACACTTATTATTTGTAGTCACTTGGATGTGTTGGTCATACTTACTATTTATAGTAAGTCATGGTATGATCAGCTGTTATCATGCCTATATCTAGAAAGTTGATGGGTTACTCCCATGAGTTGATATTAGTATTTATTAGGGAGTTAATGATTTAATTTATATTATTAAAGTTAATTCATTTTATTATTGAAAAGCCCTATAGACAAGTTAGAAATCATTTACAATAATGACTTAACAAATAGGATATCATGATTTTTAACACTAGTAACTCTAAAGAGACTTTGTTAATCCGATTATTACTCCACCTTGAGGATGCTCAATCATTGGGAACATGGAAGAAAATGACTCGATGGGGTGTCTTAACCTCTCTAAGCCCAAGGACGGATATACCATCCTCCTTGGTCTCATGTGGTGCATGCCATTCATATGGGGTGGCCCCATGTGGTGCATGCCATTCTTATGGGGTTGCATACCTAGTGAAGATTCTTATTTATCTGTTATTCCCTCATCTTGCCATCCTTTCCATTTTCCTCATGACTGATCTCTTTATTTTGTTACACCATGATAGGGGAGTGAGATTGCAAAGGGTGTCTTGGTAGCCAACTCTCTAGGCCCAAAGACAATACCCTTTATAACAAAGGCAGTACCCCTTTGGCCCATGTGGGCTCATTTTGTCCCTCCCTGGTGGCGTACCTAGAAGAGGGCCCACTCACCATGCCCCTTTAGCAATTCTCCCTTCTCCCATTATGGTGAAAATATGTACATAGCAAGTTAACCAAACTCATATATTTGCAAGCAATTACATCAGAAATACATAATGAATTAAGAGTATGCCATCTTTAAGAAATAATAATATACATGAATTATTGACGCTATTTAAATAGTGAATTATATCATAAATATTCTACTATAAATACATTAACTCACAATGCTGCAGTCATAAGGTAATAAATGCAACTGAGATCTTATCTGCTTATCGATCTCCTTTTCTGTCCCTTCCCAATCGATTTTTTCTTCACTCAAAAGATATTGTTAGTGTAGATCAAACAAATAAGAATCTATTATTCATACTTATTTAAAGCATCAGAATTACATATAAAGCTCAATAATTGCTGCAAGCAACATTATTGCATAATTGAATATAATTCACATATCTAAACATATACATACATATATATATGTATATGTGATTTTATGTATATATGTGATTTTATGTATATACAACTTACTTTCCCTATTGATTTACCATTCATCTTATCTATCTCTTCTTGAATCCTCTTTTCTCCCATTTATTCCTTCTCCCATATACCCAGACATCAAATTGGTGTATCTGCTGCCATTTCCAGAAATTACCTTAATTTCTATCTCCCTCTTTGAATTGAAATTCGCTCAATGTCTGCACCATATCTTATTTTATTCATATGATATTACCTTGGAAACTCCCTATTTCTATTCCATATATCTGTGCTCTTTTCTTATCTTTATATCTGTTCTCTTTTCTTATCTTTATATCTGCTCTCTTTACTCAGAAATTGTTCCTTACTGTATCAAGTTAATCCATTTTAACTTTAATAATACTAATTATTATAGATGACTTTATAAAAAGGTATTATAAGGGGTTAAAAAGGTGCCTGCATAAAGTATTATTATTTTAATGTTTGACCCCTCAACTTTATGAATTGAGATATTTAAATGACCATCAAAAACAAATATTATTTAAAAGCATTTAATGCCCAGGTGAGACGTGGATATTTGGTGAAGTATAAAGCACACACTTAATGCTTTTTGATTCATTATTATTTTTCATAAATTTTGAGAAGAGCTGAGCAAGGGTTTGCTGGTTGTGGAAGCTATAGCTTTTTGAGGACAAAATCCCTCAGGAGGAACAGCACGGTGTAGGTGTGAAAGATCTCCCAAGCTTGCTTCTAGACAATTCTATTTCAGGGGTTGAGCATTGCGCTTCAAGTTTGTTTAGAAATTTACAAGGAAGATTCAGAGTTTGCAGGAGTTTGGCTCATGAAATTTATGCCCTTCCTTATTAGTCTTTGGAGTCCTTTGATGGTGCTTTGATCTGTCCTAAACCTTGTAAATCCGTGGGGAAGTCATTCTTGGTGTTTGGGTAGCCTCTTTGAGTGGTGTGCCACTTGGGAGCTTGCTGTTTGAAGTTATATCAGAGGTACTACTGTCATTTCAGACCTGAAACTTTCATATCAGACCTGCAAATTGACCTTTCAGTTCGCTTGAGGGAGTTGTGGAGTTATTGGAGTGGTATATCTATTGACATTGTGCACTTTGATTGGTTTGTATGGCTGGCTGAAGCATAACAGCGCCGCACTTTTCTTATCAGACTTGAAAGAATTGCATTTCAGACCTTATCAAACTCTTGGGTGCCAACATTGAGGTAGAGTTGTTCTATTCTTGCAAGGGGAACTCAGTGGTGTTGTTGGCTTTCATTTTGGGCATCTCATTTCAGTTGGGTTGTTGGTATTTGGATGTTATTTCATATTACTATCTCTTGAGCTATGGATTATTTTGGTTTGATACTAACCCCACTGAATAAGTGGTATTCCTGCCAAATAAGCGAATGACTGTTTGGATTTCATGTTATGCCCCTTGAATAAGCAGATGTTTACTTTCATGCTAAGCTATGCATCCCACCGCATAAGTGGTTTTGGTCGGCTAGCCACCTGATGCTCTCATTTCCTACAATTTATAATTCCCACTGAATAAGTGGATGTTTCCTTATGTTTGAAGATTTCATACTCACCCCACTAAACAAGTGGTTCATTTCAATAGTGTAACATTGTAACCTTACCACTGTATGCTATCACCTTGCCCACATAGGGATTTGGATGATCAAAAAGTGGAAGGAAGTTTATTTAAGTTGATCATCTTTGATTATTGGCTAATGCATTGTAACCTTACCACTGTATGTGTTACACCTCGATTGTATAGCTACTACTGCATAGGGAAATGCACTGTAATGATTGAATCTTTTCGATGAATAAAACATGTTCTTGTTATCGAATAAATGTATCCTATTTAAATGATTGTCTCATTTGTCACGTGCTTTGGCCGGTGGTAAGACCAAATGTTGCGCTATGGATTTGGCGGAATGGCGTCAGTATTCAAAATCGTCAGTATTATCGCAGATACCCGTCGGTATATTTTATGGCCCATTGTTTGTCTGTAGCGTATTTTGGTTTTGCTTGATTTATGGCGGATATTGTGTATTATATTATTATTGCCTGGTGACTTTACGTAAATATATATATATATATATATCGGGTTGCTGACTGGCTCATGATATATTGATATATTTGTTAAATATATATTTAATTATTTATTAATGATTATATATAATATTATTATAGTTATATTAAAATATATATATTTAAAATACTCGAGTATTTAAATATTTATATGTTTAATATATTTAAAAGGACTATAATAATATTATATAATAAAGTAAATAAGGGAATTACATTTTAATATTTTAAAACTTACTTGGAGTAATTATATATGATTAAATATTTAAAGAGTAAATATTTATAAACTCCAAAATGTAAACATTTATAAACTTCAAAGTGAAAATATTTTCAAATATTTAAAAGAATAAACATTGAACTCCAATTAATAAAGTTAAAAGAATTATATCTGTTAACATATGCAATTTATTGGAGAGGAATATTTAAAAGAAAAGTAGCCGCTAGTCTTAAGGAAATATAGAACTTCAGAAAAGTATCGAACTTTTCTAAGAGACAAATATTTGAATGCAAACATTTGAAAAATAAATAAAACTCAGCAAGGAGCTTTCACGTGAAAATGAGGAAGTCTTCAAACGCAGCAAAAATGGAGGAAGAAGCTTTCAAAACTGGAAAATAGGGAATGTCAACAAAGTTTCTGTGCTGTAACAAGCTGAAACTTGACCAAAAACGCAGCAAAGTGTGTCATTCAATTTTATGCGCCTGGCAAAAACGTGTTACCTGTAGGTGGCGTTTTTGGAGATTTGAGTTGAAAATTTCTGCATTTGCTGGCTCTATGGAGGTCGAATCACTCTTTTGTAAGGTGACTTAGGGTTTAGACACTTGCCAAGTGACGTTTGACTGAGTTTATACGCCTGGTTGTCATTTTACATGCCCAAAATGGAGGAAACAGTTGCTAATACGGGCCTATAAATACTTGCCCAGCCATCCATTGAAAGATATCTTGTGCAATTTATCTTTGGCGAATTGGAGAGTTGTCTTGTTAGTTTCTAAGCTGCTGCTGTGAGTTTGGTAATGCTGTATTTCATCATATTATTTAGAGTGTGAGAGCTAGAGTTTCTAACAGTTGCAATTAGTAGACTGTGCTAAAATACCTTTTAGGAAGAAGTGAAATAACAATTTCTAGTAGAGAAGTGTTGTTTAGGGAGAGTGCTTTGGAAAGAGTTTTCTATATTTGAGAGAGAGATAAATTGCAATCTGCCATCTTCAATTGGGAATTTTTGAAAGCTGCTGCCAAAATAGTGCTGGGAGAGAAGCTCATTATCACAGGCATGTTATCTAATTTGTGAAATGATCTTCTCTTTTATTCTTGAGTTTGCTGGTTGCAATTATCATGTTATAAGCAAATAGTTCTTAGCAAATTAATATTGTTTTGATAAGCTTCATAAAGAATAAATGCATAAGGGATTTCATTATAATTGAAGGGTAAATGAATAAGGAATATCAATGCAATTAAGGGTAAATGCTTTGGAAAATCAATATATTTTATTGATAGATTAAAAGAAGGATTTATGGAAAAAGGGGTTTTAAGAAGGGAATCAATTGTTTAAAAGGCTTAAGGGTAGCTTAACTTAATATGCAGTATGCTTTGAAGGATTTGTATGTGCATTTGCTTGAGTTTACAATTTTGTATGATCTATCTACTAGGAACGAAATGACATCAAACTAAGTATAATCCTTAGCTTATGTTATTAGGTTAACTCTGACAAGCTTCACTCCTAGGATAAAGATTTTTGGAATCAGGAGTTAGGATATTAGATACTTGTTTATTGGCTCATTTCTAGTAGATTGTTTGAGGTAGGAAGTCTGGGGTAAACTGAACCCATTGAAGGACACAACCTACACATAGAGTAAGATAGCCTTAAGTCAAATTGGCCCTGAGTAGTGTTTATGATAGATGACCTTCATTCGAAGTACTGAACGAGAATACTTTGGCCAAAGTAGTGAAATGTACGACTTCCACTTAGATGTGAGTTAGTTGAGACTACACTGTCAGTTCATTGTGATCTGAATACTAGTTCGAGATTGTGAAATAGCAAGGTTCTAGTTGTGTAGGACACAACACTATGCTCAGTTGGTAATCGTTAAAGGATACCCTACCAATCTCTTCTTCGAAGGGAGGGCCATCTATCTAACGATAGGTGTGCGGGGGACCGCATTATAAGTCCGTGGTTGGCGGAAAAGTGCCTGAGTGATATTTCTCCTCCACAGCAAGCGGCCAATGTACCAAGATTTGAAAGGAAGGACTCTTGGACCTTCTTACTTCTATTTGTGCAAAAGCTTACGAGCTATGTATGTAACTATATTACTTTTGAACTCTGATTTATATTTGCAATGAAAATGAAATTCATGTGGAAAGATATTGTAACTTGTACATATTTATCAATAAAGAAAGGAAATTTTTTATTGTATTGTCTTTGTTACTTGTTACCTTTACATGTTTAAAGTGAGAATTTGGAAAATTTTAATTTACACAAGGAGTAGGTCATTACAGTATGCTATCACCTTGCCCACATTGAGATCTAGGTAATTAGAAAGTGGAAGGAACTTTACTTAAGTTGATCATCTTTGATTATTGGCTAACGCTAACAAGTTGTGAAGTTTAAAAAAAAAAATGAGGGTGGGTTATTACATTTTCCCTTTTGTTTTGGTGTGAGAGCCTGATTGTCTTGGGAGTCTAAAGTCTCACTATAGACTGCTTCTTCTTGTTGAGGCAAGTTTACAAACTCTTCATAGGATGGTGTTTTACTTGCCACATTGAGACAAGTGACAAATGTTAATGATATAGCAGCTTCGGTAGCTCCTTCCAGCTCAGCTCCTTCGTAGAAACTTAAATGGAATGATAGTCGTTGGCTATTCAATTTATATTTATTATTTATCTTCTCATAGCATGGCCGACTTGAGAAAATGCAAAGACAATTAAATTTGTTTATTTATTTGAAGCCGACTCATTCTCCTTGGGATTCGATCTTTAAGGTGGCCGACCTCTTGTGAAGAGGTGAGAATATTCATTCAGGCCAATACATGTTCAAGAGCCAACCTCTTGTGAAGAGGTTATTTTGATTGAGGCCGACATTGATTAAAGAAGAGTTGAGATTGCTTGAAGCCGACATCATATCTTGGAGTTA
>VDFB02228322.1:0-16807 GCA_007258455.2 Sequoia sempervirens
TTCTAGCTCTCTAATCTCTTCTAATATCTAATAATTTCTTCTTATTCCTTCTAATGAAAATGAGAGAATGGGAGGGGGGTTTACATAGAGTTTTGAGATACAATGAATGGCCAATATTACATCAGAATCAACGATAGAGATTGAAAGATAAAACTGTAATTAGGGTTTCCCAGAATACAATTAGTTAACTGCCAGTGAAGTGCCGCGAAGAGCTAGTCCTTTGAGTGTCCATCCTTATCCTGTTGGGAAGCATTGTATCCAATGAATCTAGAGACTATGGTGCTAACCTCCTCGATTGTGACAAGTGACAACACGCTAACCTTGTATTCTAATAGTACCAGATCATTTGCACACTCTGCATAGGCAATTTCCCATTCTGATTCCTGCTTCTGAAAGGCATGCCATACAGACAAGTAATTGGCTTCCTTAGTCAAGTTCTGTTTGAGGACAGGTCTAGTGGTGACAAGGAACTTCTCTTGGATTTTATTCTTCAAATTTTCCTACTGTAGATGATTCTCTCTGGCAACATCCCTCTCTAATGCATCAACAGCTATCTGTAGGAACTTGTTTTGAATTTCCTTTGCTTTCTCTTCAATTTGAATAGAATCTGCCTTCACTTTCTCCAAGACATCATTCCTTGTGATTAGTGCTAGGTACCAGCCATTAAATTCATATGCTGCACCTGCTGCAATAACTTCCCCTTCAATCAATTCCTGTTTAGGAACTCCTTTCAATACCCTGAGGCATGGAATGATTCTGTCTTGAATATCCTTGGCATTCTCCCATGTTTCTACCAAACTCGAAATTCTTGAAAGTAGGAAAGATGATTGATCATATGCTAGCATTAATCTTTCTACAAAAACTGTTGCTTCATCACTTCTGTCATTTATCCATTCTTTGCTCTCTCTGGCTGAAGTGATTTCTTCCTCAAAAGTCTCCTACGAAGTATTCATTAGTGGAGGTCCTGCTGAGTTGACCTGACCAAGAGGTTTAGTCAGGTGCTTAATGTATTTCTTAAGATGTTCCACTTCCTTCTCGCAATCCTTTCTTTTTGCTACTTCTTTTTCCAGCCTTGCCTTGATTGTAGCAACTGGATCATCTTTCCATATGAATGTTGATAAAAACTCTACACCTAAAGATTATTAACAAAATTTAGTTAACTTTTAAAGTTAACTAAAGATTATGAAATTGATTGAGTTAATAATTATGAGAATTAATAGAGTTAATTAATTTTTATTCAGATTGTGCTCTAGATAATTATGGTAAACTTTTATATGATGATGAGGATCAAAATTATCCTGAGACCGATATGAATTGAAGGGATACTTTTCCATTTCCAGGGCACTTTCTGCTGCTTGTGCTAGTGGGCACGATTCTTCCATATTTCCAATGAAAAGTGGGAATGTGACTGTCGCCTTACCCTTTGCTCTTTGGAAGTTCTTATATGTTTCTAGTTGTTTGAGAACCTCTAGCACTACCATTATGTTAGTGGGAAAAAATGGAAGTCTGAAAGGACGTCCTGTAAAACCCTCGATCCGGATGTAGGTGAATCTAGGAAACTGGATATACCAGGATCCATATCTGTTGATGAGGCTTTTGGATTCATGAGATAATCTCTGATGTGCTCCTCGTTGCAGTATTCTTGTTATATACATGAGAAATGCATCGTGAGCTCTTCTAAAATGTGCCTTTTCTCACAACTGCAATTGAGGGTAGCAGTTATATACTTTAAGTTCATTTTCTCCATTACCTACCAGACCTCGGCATATCAATCTAGCATATCTACAAGCTCTTGCCAGCATGTAAACCACATATGAGCTCATATGGAAGGACTTGGTGCACTCCAAATTGACTAGCTATTCGTGGATGTTATTGCTAATCATTTTTGCCCAATTGAACATTCTAACTCCAGAAACAATTTCATCTATGAAGAAATACATCCACATTTGAAATAATGCACCTTGGGGGCTGCCCATTATTCTATTTAGTAGCAAAATTATATCACCATAATCCTGCTTAAAATTTTTCTGCCACAAAGTCTTTGGCATCTTCTTAATTGACCTTGGTTTCAGCAACCGTGACTTGTTAAAATTAACTGTGCATTGCTCACTTCTTTCTTTAAAAATTCTCCTTATGTCTTCCTTGGTTTTATATGAAGACTTGTGGTGGCTAGGAATGCCAAAGGCTTCTTGAATGGCATGCTCTACAAGATGTGCTAAGAGTCTCCCCTTAGGAGCAACAATTTTCCTTTCCTCTGGATTATAATGTCTTGCACATTCCACCATTAATTTAGGGCACTCAACAGCCGGAGGAAATCCAGCTGCCTGGACAATTCCATTTCGTACCATTCGGCGAGCTATGGTTGTGAGCACGAGTCCATTTAGTCCCATCATTCCTTTTCTAAATTCTTCAAAATCGACATGTCCCATGTCAGTATCTTTGATATTCTTCCATTTTGAATTGATTTTGGATTCCAGCTGTGGTCCTTTACTCGCAAACTTCATTTGTTTCTTCTTTTAAGATTTTCCTTGTGTAGTCATCCACCTGCATGAAAGAAAACATATTAATTTAAATAATTTAATACAGATTTCCTCTCCTAAAAATATTAATTTTGAGCTTGTCAAAATCATATTTCACAAAAAGTAAGCTGAAAAATAAAAGGACTGAATAAATTTTTGAAGAGTGCATAAAATTAGAAGTAATAATGAATTCCATTAATCTCCATTTTGAATTCTTGAAAATTTTACTCTTTTGTAGGCAATTCAACTGTGAAGAATTCTAACTTTACTTCCAAAAATCAAGCCAGCCGTTCAGAAATTTCTCTCTTCAATTCCAAATTCTCTCCTGAAAATGACTTCTCTTCTGAATTGCTTCTCAAAAAAAATTAAACTTGCTCAAAGATATGGTGAAAATGACTTGTTGAATTGCCTTTTAAGGTTGAGCGATTGATTTGTTTTAGCAATTTCATTTTTCTTCTCTTGAGTTCTCCTCTTCAGCAAAGTAAGTTTCCAAATTTATGTCTCTTTTCTTGAGTTTGAACTCTTCAGGATAAACTTTGGAAAATAATAAAAGATTTCATGAATTTTCAATTTTATTTTACAAACTTTTAATTTTCTCCAAATTTAAAAAATATTTAAAAAATTATTCATCAATTTCAATGTTGGATGAAGATTTTTTATTTTCTCTCTCCTGAAGTCTAACTTCATGTCGAATTTTTAATTCTCTCTCTTGATGTCAAGGTGAATTTTGTGTCGAATTCTTCATTTCAAGGCAAATTTCATACTTTCTTTGCCATTTTCATCTTGGCATGGGCATATTTTATGTTGAATTCTCCATTTCTATCTCCTAAAATTGCACTTCTCATTGGGTTGCCATACTCTCTCTCTTCTCATGGCGAACTTTCTTAGACTTGTTCGATTTATTTTCCATTCAAGTGTCATGGCCCACTTTCAAGGCTTCTTCCATTTATTTTTATAGCCTTCATAGGAATGGCAGAATTCTAAGGTGATTTCCTTCTTGTTATTCATTTTTCCATAACTTTCTAGGAATGGCGAACTTCCTTCCTTATCTTCATTTATCTACCTCTCTCTAGGCGGACTTCCTTGTCTTCATGCCATATGTTAGGTTGGGTGGAATTTCCTTGATGCTTTCTATTCCTATGGAAGACTTTGTAAACATTTTCCAAATGATAGTAGGTTGGGCAGACTTAGTGGCTTTCTTTCCAGCGGACTTGCAAACTTTCTTTCCACTCATCACTTCCTTAGCATGGGCGGACTTCCTTATGGACTTTCCATTTGACTTTCCAGTAGATGGAAGACTTTTAAGAGGAATTTCCACATGATTTTTATTCAACTCTCCAGCTGGGCGGACTTTATAAAGCATTTTCCATTTGTTCTAAGGTTGGCGGACTTCTTTAACTACTTGCCAAGCTCTTTAAGGTGGGCGGACTTTCTCAAGGCTTTTCCAAATGTCTTCTCTTGTGAGGTCGGACTTTCTAGTGCTCTTTCCAAATGCTATCAAGAGCTGGGGAAGACTTCATAGAGGACTTTCCACATGATTTCCCAAGTCTAGGCGGACTTTGAAGGTGTTCTTCCATTTACCACTCTCAGCTGGGTAGACTTTCAGCCTCTTTTCCATGTCTTCACAAAGCTTGGAAAACTTTCAAGCCACTCTGCCATTCATTCAAGAGCTAAAATCTCCATACTTAGGCGATTTCCACCATTTCACCATGAATTTCATGCTGGTTGCACCATATTTTCTAATTTTTCATTGACTTTTCAAGATTTTCCAAGTTGATTTTTGTGATTTTTTGATTGATTTTTTTATATTTTCCATTGATTTTTGATCTAGAAGTCTGTTTTGATGTTTTTTCATTGATTTTTCAAAATTTTCTTGCTTAATCAGATTTCACCATGGATTTCATGAATTTTTTCAATTGATTTTCTGTGATTTTCCATTGGCTTTTTGGGGCTTTTGATTGGTTTTTTGAAATCTGAGCACTTTCTAAAGATAGAAACCCTACCAAAAATAGAAACTTTTCCAAAAATAGTAACTTTCCAAAAATAGCCCCTAAAAAATAGGAAGTCCAACATGGGCCAAAAATGCCAAAAATGAAGTTCCTAAAAAATAGGGGGTCCAGAGGGTCAATACCCAAAAAGTAGATGTCAGAATTGGATGAAACGACAATCAATCTTCATCCTTCGGGCTTTCTGAGTCCGTCTAAAATGTTTATGCACTGATTCTGACTCAAAATCTCAACTTGGCTTTGGATGATGGCTTAAAAACTCTATCTCGAAAACCTCAAAGAAAAAAGAACCACGAAAATGAAGCTCAAGGCAAAACCAAACAGGCAAACCAAGGAGGGTCCCCATTTGCAATGGGGCTGTAGACGTCTAATTTTGATCACTTCCATATGATCAAACGCGTCTCCCTGTTCATCTGGTTGCTCATCCCCTTTGTCAATATTAATTAAACCAGGTGTTTAATTAATACTCTGCATTTTGCACAAAGGTCCTAAAGTATTCAATTTAATACTTTGCCCCTCTTCCTCCTCTAAATTAAATAAATATGCCCTTTTATTTAATTTAGTCATATTCCCGTTTTGGATTAAAATTCATTTTTAATTCATCTTTTCTCTCTCATGGTCACATCCTCCAACTTTTGCAAGTTGGTCCTTAATCCATTTTAATTACTTCATCTTCTTCTAATTAACCAGGGTTAGCATGTGCACACCCTTAATCATCATTAAGCTCACATCCTCTATAATTTCCCACTTGCCTCTAATCAGTCATTAGCCTATCTAACTGGGTACTTGCACAATCTTAATCATTTGATTAGCCTAACCTAATCCTCATCCTATTTATGGCACATGTCCTTGAGTCAACCTTATTAAAGGCTTTCTCCTTTTGGACAAGGCATCCCCCTTCCCCATGTGAATTTTTAATTCACCTTTTAATCCCCCAAGGCACCTAAAAGGAATTTTTAATTCTTACTTCCCATGTTCTTTATTCATTTTTTATTCTTTCTCTCATCCCCATGAGGATATTTTGAGGAATTTTTAATTCCCCTTGTCCTCTCACACCCACATGGGGACAAGGACCCTCCTTTATGAGGGAGATCTTGTCCAATCCCAAGGTACTTTGTACCCCTCTCCATGTCATGTCCTTTTTCCTTCCACCTCGTGTCCACTTCACCTTTTAGGCTATCTCATGCCACATGTCAAGATGTGAGGGCTTGTGAGTTCTCAACTCACCTCAGCCCTACATCTTGATATTTGGTGGATCAATCTCAACCGTCCATTTCCCCTAGGATTTCCCAAAAATCCTATAAATACCCCCTCTTTTCTCTCATTTAGGGGGGATCATTTGTGCTAGCCAAACTCTTGCAGTTTTGTTTCTCAACCAACACTTAGCTATTTTCATGTTTCCAAGCATCATTTGCATCTCACATCTCACATCTTGTGCCATCCAAGGAGCATACACATCAAATATCGAAGGGCCAACCAAAGAATCGACTCAACGCACGGTATAAAGTTCCATTTTGTGGCTTTGTCTTGTTTTGTTTCTAACTTAGGCTAATCTTGAAGTGTAGGTTGTTTAAGTTGTTTATTTGCACTCCTTTTGGCTTGTTGCTTGCTTTCTAACCACCTAATTCGACCTATCACATTTCTGGCACGCCCGGTGGGACCCACAAATGGGTCTATTTTCTTCACGTTTGCTATTTTTTGCATTTTTCAAGGTTCAGGTTGTAGAGTGGCGGATTGGTCCTGACAGAGTGGCGGATCTGTCCAAAGGTGGCGGATTGGTCCTAACAGAGTGGCGGATTTGTTTGGCAGTGGCGGATCTGTCCTACAGTGGCGGACCTGTCCTGACAGGGTGGCGGATTTGTCCTCCGGCGGTGGATCTCTCCTGCAGTGGCGGATTGGGCCTAACAGAGTGGCGGATCTGTCCTTGCAGAGTGGCGGACCTGTCCTCCAAAAGGTAAAAAATTTCCAATTTTTCTCGAATTGTCTTTTGGTAAAATAGGAACATAGTTTAATTAAAGGGGTGTCAATAAACCTTGCTTGGCATGTTTGGGAAGGCTATTTGACGTATCCAATCCCCTTGTGCCATTTGGTGATCCTGGGTGACGAGAAATCGTAGCTTTCCAAGTCCTTTTGAGTCGCCTATTTTTCATTTTCTTAGCGGGACCTGCTTGGGGATTTCATCACCCCAAGGGACGATTCCAACCACATGTACCGGCGGGGTATATAAAGGGGGGAGAGCGAAATCTGTACCCCAATCCAACCACGTTGTAATTGGCGAAGCATAGGGATGACGTGAAGAGTTGGTTCGAGCCTCTAGTATCTCGCTAAGGTTCCCGACTCATGCTTGTAACGGGTTGGTGTTCACGGTTTGGGCCTCACGTACCGGGTGTATATCGAGGACTCCTTAGAAACCATGTCCATCCTAGAGTAGAAGACTTTGTTGACCATACCCGTTTCTACTAATCTTAGGGTTGTGCTGCTTGAATTGTCTTTCTTGTGCAAAAACCAGTGATTATCGATTTGGCCAAGTCTTTTCATGATTGCTACAATTTGGGTCCTTTGCCTTTGCCATCCATCAAAAAACCAAGCTTAAGTTTATCCTTTGGCGGACTTAACCTTATCTTTTAGCAAACCTGTCCTTGTACTGTGGCGGATCTGTCCTAGTTCTGTGGCGGATCTGTCCTACTGCTGTGGCGGATTGGTCCCAGTGCAGTGGCGGATTGGTCTTAGTGCAGTGGCGGATTTGTCTTAGTTTTGTGGCGGATCTATCCTAGTGTTGTGGTAGATTGGTCCCAGTGCTATGGCGGATTGGTCCCAGTGCAGTGGCGGATTGGTCCCAGTGCTGTGGCGGATCTGTCCTAGTGCAGTGGCGGATTGGTCCCAATACAGTGGCGGACCTGTCCTTTTGCAGTGGCGGACCTATCCCTTTGGCCATCCTATACCATCATTTAGCATCCATTGTCCATCTATTTTGAACACCAAAATGATCATTTAGCATCCAAAACAAACATCTGTATGTCCGTTCCGAGCCCTTCGTTCTAAGGGTCATTTGTCCTGAATAGTCTTTTGCTTGTTTCGAGAGCCATTCATCTATCTTGAGACACTCCCCGTCCGTCCTAAACACGCTTTCGTCTCTGATCTCCGTTATTCCATATAAACCCTGTTAGAGTCGTCATCCAAGTTGACCTAGGTATTCATCCCTAATCACAATCATCATAGCTGGCTTAGGATCGCTATCCGTCTTAGGTCAGTTATCCTTTTCGACCCAATCAATCCGCTTCTATCTCAAGTTGGATTCGGTGTCGTTATCATACATCCACCTTTTAATCAATACCTAGTGTTACCAAGGATCCTTCTTAAACTCGGTTGTGGATCTCGGTCGTCATCATCACATCAATCCTAATCATCATATCGATCTAATCCCCACATCATCAAACCTATTCGGATCAAAACCCAGAATCTAGGTTAATCCAACATCTACCAATCAATCCAATCCAATTCCATCAAGCAAATCCACGTCGACCTAATCAATCATCGTCAACTAATCTTTCATCAAAATCAAATCAATCTCTCATCATCAAGGTGTTTCTAATATCTTGATCTACTTCATCATCTTGCATGCCCGTTCAGACTCGATCACAAGCAAAGAAAATGGCCGACCAACAAGCCCTGAATGCCCAATTGAACAACCCACAAGATCTCACCAACACAGTCAACATCACGTCAGACCTGAACTATGGTGCTAATATCCCTCACGACCCCCACAACGGTACCTCATCGCAATCCAATGTGGATGGTCAAAACACATCACCACCTGGGGAAGAAAACATGGCCGATCAACCTGAGCTCACGTTCGAGGAGCACTTTAGCAACCCAGTTAATGCACAAATGACAGAGCGCCTTCTCGAAAGACATGGTGACCGAATCTTGGCTCACTTGATTGACAAAGGTGTCAAGTTGCCGTCAAGTGTCGACCTATCCAAGTATGGCACCTCCACATCTAATGTACCCCAAGTTGCACATGACATCCCCAGTAGCTGGAATCAACTTGAGTTCGGCAACGCTATCCTATATCCCGTTGGCAATCCCACACATCCCACCATCTCAGTCACAGGAGCCCCCCAAACTATTGATCCCAATGATCCTTTTGCCTATGGCATGCCACAAAACATCCCGCAACCGCAACCATTAATGCTACCGGCACCACCCCCCTCGAACCCGCTTCCTTCCAACACTGGGGGCAACCCTTTCACTGCCTTACCCCCACCTCTTGGGGCTACAAATCCTCCACCATCGTCGATCCTATCTCAACAGCCACCCCAATCCAACATCCCTCCTCCATCGTCATTCAACCCTCCGCCATCGTCCCAATCCAACATCCCTCCTTCAGCGTCATTTAATCCTCCACCATCGTCCCAATCCAATATTCCTCCACCATCGTCGTTCATACCTCAACAGCCTCAACAGCTGCCCCAATCCAATATCCCTCCACCATCATCATTCATATCCCAACAACCTCCCCAATCCTACGCTCCCGCTAGTGCTCAACAACCTCCCTCGCACAACATTTCAATCGCACCTCCACCTCAACAACAGTCATTGGTCAATCCCCTATTTTCAACACAACCATCACAACATCAACCGCAGGGAAATCAACCTCGGCCTTCAGCCCTGACCGTATCTTCGTTCCTTGCATCCATTTTACGCCCACAAGCGCAACCACAACATAGCATGCCATCTCGCCCATCACAGGCACCACCTATGCATCAACAACAATATCAACAACCGCCTCATCACTACAACTATTACAACCAGCAACAATATCAACAACAACCCTCCTATGGGGCATCACAACAATCATATCAACTCCCCCAATATCTGCAAGCTAATCAGCAACACTTTCTCCATACTTCCCAACAATACGCCACCCACAACTACCCAACCAATCAATATCCCACATCACAACAACAACCTTTTTATCAACAAGGTCCCTTGGCATATCCGCAAGAGGTACCACCTCCTCATTATCCCCACACCCATCCCCAAACATCCTCTCAGAATCCACAATCATCCTCTCATCAATATCCGTCTAACACGTCGGCCAATGCGGACATACTAGAGATCAAAGCCGCACTAAAAGATCTCCAGGTAGGGACTAGCAAGCAATCGTTCAAGTTCGAAGATATATGTCCCTATCCGTATGATCCCTCCATCTCATTGATTCCCTTCCCCAAGCATTTTGAGATGCCAAAATGTGACAAATATAAGGGGAACAAAGATCCTAAGGCCCACCTACGGGAGTTTTACTCCCAGTGTCAAGAAGTGATCCACAATGACAACTATCTCTTGCATCTGTTCCCCCGAAGTCTGGGAAGCGATGCACTAGGGTGGTTCATGACCCTCGACAAGGGATCTATAAAATCTTTTGTGGACTTGTCAGAAAGGTTTTTCTCCTACTTCTCCTTCAACTTGGAGAAAGATACTGATACCCTAGATCTTCTCAAGGAGAAACAACGTGAAGGGAAAACTTTTACTAGCTACCTCCAGAGGTGGCGTGCCCTGGCAAGCCGAATGAAAACTCCTTTGAAAGAAAAGGACATGGTCACCCTCTTCGTGGAGAATTCCCATCCTGACATGCTCACAACTTCTGATTACACTGTGTCACCACTTTTGCGGAGGTGGTGGAGAAAGGACCCATCCTTGAGCGTGCCCTTGTTGCCAAGGGGCACATCAAAATATATAACCAAGATAGGGAAAGGACATTCAACGACAAGCCACGTTTCTAGAACAAGAACAAGAATGCGGTCAATGATGGTGTCACTGATACTAAACATGTCCAAGTGGCCAACGCATCCCAGAAACAATAGCAATCTGTACCTAATGCCATATCCGTACCGCAAGGGACACCCCGTCCTCCCCAACAGTCCAATCAAAATAACCAAGGGAACCCTAAACGCCAATATGATCAACTAGGAGAACCCTTGAGTGTCATCTTCAATAAATTGTTGTAGATCAGCTATCCAATCACGTACCCCGTCACCAAGCCACTAGACGAATCCAAACCTAAGCCCGCATGGTTTAGGGAAAATGAATATTGTGAGTTCCACAAAATTAAAGGGCATTCTTTGAATAAGTGTCAGGGTCTGAAAAACTACGTCCAGGATCTCATCGATCGAGGTGACATCAAGGTTGATCCTAACCAAGCTCCGTCGTCCAATGCTCAGTTACAAATTTATCAAAACGCTTTCCCAAACCATAACCAAGGCCCGAGCACTTCCAACAGTAATCCTCAAAACAACAGCACAAATAACGTGAGTTACAAGAATGTACCCTTCAATTATGAGGGTATTATTCATTACATTGAGCAGGTAGAACCTCGTGTATCCATGATACATGTCAAAGCTAAAGACTCTCAATGTGCTGTTACCACACGACGAGCCCGCATCACCATTCCTGCAGCCTCTGCACCTGCCCAACCGACTCCTGTAACTTCCTAGTACAATATCCTTGATCACTTGGGAAAGACCCCTGCGCATATCTCCATCTTGGATTTACTCAAGTCTTCCCCCGTGTATCAAGAAATCCTTAATAGAGCCCTACAGGAAACCCATGTGCCTAATAATATGGATCCTACACAGTTTCAAGCCTTGGTAGGACACCTAGCTTCATCTCACCAACTACACTTCAGCCACGATGATATGCCCAACATTGATGCTAATCACAATCGCCCCTTACATATTGAAGTCGTAGTCGCTCGGCATAAAATAAAAAGGGTCCTGGTAGATAATGGCTCTGCCCTCAACTTGTGCACTTTAAAATTCATAAAGCAGGTGGGGTATACCCAAGTAGACCTAAGTAACCAGATTATTACAATCAAGGCTTATGACAATGCAGAAAGAAATTCAGAAGGGATCATCAATCTTCCGGTCCAAGTGGGACCGGTAGTTCAGTACATCACCTGCCATGTCCTTGATTTGGACTTACCATATAATCTCCTCCTCGGCCGTCCATGGCTCCATGCTATGCAAGCCGTGCCTTCCACCTACCATCAGTGCCTCAAATTCCCAGTCAACGGACAAGAGGTCACCATCTATGCCGATCCCCAACCGTTTGAATATTGCTGCGCCCTAGAGACATCATTTCCCCATTTGCATTATTGCCCTGGGGTTGAAATGGGGGCATCTCAGCCATCACCCGTTAATCCACCATCCACTGTCATAACTGCTCCATCCTCCACTGATCCTACCGTCACAAAAGTCCAGATCATTGACAAAGGGTGTGGCGAGTATGAAATGCATATTGCCCTTAATGTAGCAACCATGCCACCATTGCCACACGAGTATGGTCAACCTTCCCATGCTACCCCAAAAGAGGACAAGACTGTCACCTTCCGTGGCAACAACATCCCTACTACCACTTTTGTATCCCCAAGTATCAAGACAGATGCGCCTGAAGAAGACATAAACCAATGGGTTTACCGAGAAGAGCCTCAGCCAAAAACTCCTCTCAAAGAATACTTCCAAGAAAAGTACCCCTGGCCGACAAAGTTTGTGGAAAAGTATAACTATCAAGGCAGAGGCCTGGGAAAGCAAGAACAAGGGCGGTTACAACCCATTGATACATCTCTGCTACCAAAAAATGTGGGCATTGGGTATGACAGAAAGCAAAAAGGACCCGAAACATCGTCTAATGCTTCCAATAGTGTAGTTGTGGACAACGGCTTATTGGAAGACATACCCGAGGAGGAATCCATCATACGTGCGTACGATGACATCGATCATGCCGACCTATCTTCCATGTTCGAATGCCTATCCGTCTGCACCATTAGCCTATCCCTTCGCCATCCTGAGCTCATTGATTGGGACCTACGAACTAGCACACCTATCGGTATGTCTGCGGATACCTATGTTAACCTTATGGGATTGGGGGAGGATGAACACTCCAGTCGCAAAAGTAAGAATAAGAAAAATAACAAACGGTCATCTAGTGAAAACCTCCCTGAGGCACTTCGTGACCTTGAAAAAGTAAAATAAAGGGCGCTATCACGATGTAGAAAACCTCGAGAAGAGTATTTGGAAGATAGGAGATGATCATCTTCCCTTATGGGAACTCGGCTATACGCGGATCATCTATTACACGTTGAAGAAAGCAAGAGATTAATTTGGGAATTGCTAAAAATCCCGGATCACCTATGTAGCCACGGTGCTCTCGAGAGACAAAGGTTTAGATCTTTGCACAACCTATAAAGGAGGAGTTGTTAACTTCTTAGTCATACTTCGGATATGCAGCCGTCCGTTGGTGGTTCATCACGGACATCCGCCCGAGGGCGCTAAACTGTTAAGCCAAAAGCTGCAAGATAAATGGTTGCGTTTATTAGTCGAAGGGGTGGAGAAGTTCGGGCGAGGGATTTATCATACCAATTGACTACTCCGAATGGATCTCCAACATAGTGCCAGTAGCTAAACCAAATGGTGACATTCGGATATGTACGGACTTCAGGGATCTCAACAAAGCTTGCCCCAAAGACGACTTCCCCCTACCCAATATTGACATGTTGGTCGACCTAACAGTAGGACATGAGATGTTGTCCCTTATGGATGGCTTCTCTGGGTACAACCAGATTCGAATTGCACCTGAAGACCAACACAAAACCGCCTTCACCACTCCTTGGGGCACTTTCTGCTACAATGTTATGCCCTTCGGTCTCAAAAATGCAGGGGCAACTTATCAGAGGGCAATGACGGTCATCTTCCATGACCTCATACATATCATCATGGAAGACTATGTTGATGACCTATTAAATCTAGAACATGAAGCGGAACATCCGCATCTGAAGAAGATATTTGGTTTAGAGCATTATAAGTTCTTATTTCGTCAAAAATGTGTCTTTAAGGGTCACTTCACGGGAAATTCTTGGTTTCATAGTCTCTCGCGGGGGCGTGAAGTTGATCAGCTAAGGTGAGGCTATCCCTAGACATGCCCCTCCGCAATCTCAGCGGTTAAGAAGCCTTGAGGGAAAAATCTGATCCATCGATGCGGCTTCATTGCGGCTAATGGAATAAATTACCAACCATTCATCTTCTAAGGATTCCACCTTCCGATGGAACCCGCAGTGTCAGATGGGATTTGACAAGATTAAGGAATATTTGGCCCATCCACCAATATTGATGCCACCTATTCCCGGCAAGCCCCTCTTGCTCTACATCTCCGCCACTTCAGTCGCACTGGGGGCATTGTTAGCGCAGCATGATGAGTCGTCAAAAGAAAGGGCAGTCTACTACATCAGTCGGACACTGGTTGGCTACGAGCTAAACTACTCTCCCATGGAAAAAGCGTGCCTCGCACTAGTCTTCAGTACACAGAAGCTCCGCCATTACATGCTCAGTCACCCAGTCAAGTTAATCGCCAAGATCGACCCATTGAAGTACCTGTTATCTAGAACCACTCTGACTGGCCGCATGGCTAAGTGGGTCATGCTCCTCAGTGAATTCAACATAGAATACGTGGATCGCAAGGCTATCAAAGGGTAGATAATTGTAGATTAGTTGGCAGAAGCTCCTCTAGTTGACACTCACCCATTGATCACAGAATTCCCTGATGAGGAAGTCTTTTCAGTTGAGGAAACCCCCATGTGGACACTATATTTTGATGGATCATATACACATAATGGATCGAGGGCAGGAATTCTATTAGTTACCCCTCAAGGTGACTACATTCCCAAGTCATTCAGGATAGCGTTCCCATGTACCAACAACATGGCCGAATACGAAGCTCTCCTCACCGGTCTCAGGATTGCCAAACAGTGGCACATAACTCAGTTGAAAGTCTTCGGTGATTCCTTGCTAGTCATTAGGCAAGTTAATGATGAGTTTCTGACCAAGGATGATAAGTTGTTACCCTACAAGCGCATGGTGGACGATTTCAAGAAATACTTCACCTCCATACAATTTGAACAAATTCCCAGGGTACGAAACAAAGCAGCTGATGCGATGGCCACTATCGGCTCCCTCCTGGACATGCCCAAGGATCGAACAGAGTGCGAGTTTCTTGTAGAACAACTATTAATCCCAGCATACGATATCCCTAAGACTGAAATGGTGTGCGAAATTGTGGGTCCCACCTCCCCATGGTACCAAGACATCTATGCCTACCTCCGTGATAACACTATACCCCCGGACCTTACCCGTAACCAACGCAAATCCTTCATCCATCGCTCTTCTCGATACGTCATCATCGGAGATACGCTTTATCGTCGTGGGTATGATGGAATCCTCCTTAGATGTCTAAATGAGACCGAAGCCCATACTACATTAACGGAGGTACATGGCGGTGTTTGTGGAGCCCATTCAAATGGTATGGCTTTAGCCAAAAGGATCCTACGGGCTGGATATTATTGGCCTACGTTGGAACATGATGCTTGTGAGTTTGTGAAAAAGTGTCTTCCATGCCAGCAACACGCAGATTTAATCCATACTCCAGCACAAGATCTTCAGCCCCTCCTGGCACCATGGCCATTTTCTCAATGGGGTTTCGACTTGATTGGCAAGATTCATCCTCCATCATCCAACGGCCATACCTTCATAATCACCGCCACGGATTATTTTACCAAGTGGGTAGAGGCAATACCCCTCTCACAAATCACCGGCATTCAGATCTCCAAATTCATCCTTTACCATATTCTCTGCAGATATGGTATCCCATCCACAATCATTTCCGACAACGGCAAACCATTCAAGAACCAAGCCATGAAACACCTATGCGAAACCTTCCATATTCAGCACCGTTGGTCAACAACTTATTACCCCCAGGGTAATGGTCAGGCGGAAGCGACCAACAAAACCCTCATTCGAATTCTCAAAAAGGTTGTCAATCACACTGGACGAGATTGGCACCTCCACATTCATCCTACCCTCTGGGCATATCGCACATCCATCCGCACCCCAATAGGCACCACTCCCTACTCTCTGGTGTTTGGTGCCGAAGCTGTCTTGCCAATCGAGGTTGAAATACCATCATTGAGAATCTCTCTTAAGAACCTCATCAGCGAAGAGGATGCTCGTGTTGCACGGCTTGCACAGCTAGAGTTACTGGACGAACGCATAATAAAGGCCTACGATCATCTGCAAGCATATCAGAATCGCCTCAAGCGTAGTTACAACAAGAAGGTTCATCCTCGCCAATTCCAGGTGGGCGAGCTTGTTCTTAAAGAGAACCAATGTACTCAGCAAGACTGAGACAAGAAAGGAAAATTTGAGGCAAATTGGTTGGGGCCCTATATCATAGCTGCTAAATATGGATCAGGGGCATACAGGTTGACTACTCTTGAAGGAGACCCCCTTGACGAGCCTATCAATGTCATGCATTTGAAAAATTTCTACTCCTAAGACTGCTCGGTTACCCCACCTGGTCAAAAATCCAAAAAAAATCTAAAAAATCTAAAAAAATAGAAAAAAAATCAAAAAAGTCAAAAATCTAAAAATAGTCAAGAGAAATAAATTCCTCCTATGGTGAAAACCACCTCTTGGTGGCGCCTTGGATAAGTATGGATGGTGAAAACCTGGCAACAGGCGTCATCCATAGAGGGCTTAATCATTATCTGCCTGACATCCTAGTTATTTTATGCCGTCATTCGCACTATTGTCCTCACCCATCTCATCCCGGACTGTTTGGTAAATATTGATTGAGCATTGGACGACCCATCGAGTCTATCCCCCTTTCCTGAGCTTTTTTTTTGTATCCCACTCTGAGCTTACATCATTCACACTCGTGTCATCGGGTAGAATCATCCATCGTGTCGGTCTTCACCTAGGTCCCATCTTGTCGAGTCTGTTCGTCGAACTACGTTGCCCCTGCGCTGTCACGTAGGCAAGGTCGATCATTTGATTCACCCCCGGGGCATTCGTCCGTCATCATCGGTCACCATTTGTCTTCTTTCCGCTTTATCCATGGTCTTTTCTGGAACTACGAGGGCTCTACGCTTTCACGTAGGCAAGGCTAATCTATGATCGGCCCCCGAGCCCCTAGGTCTGTAGGTTATGTTAGTCTTTTGAGCTTCGTTATCAAGTTATGCCCACATCTAACCGGTCCTTAACAAACGAAATTCCCTTGTGTTACAAGATCTTGTCCCTCGGCAACATCCCACGTCAACTGGGTCATCTTATGTCGCATCCATCTTTGGTCTCAACAGGATGAGTCCTTCCTAGCAGACCTCACCAATCCCATCCACCACCTTGATCCTATGGCAAAGGACCTGTTGTCTTGATTATGATCTCTTGATGTTTT